>CP106725.1:32062089-32281157 GCA_025506655.1 Gossypium rotundifolium | reverse complement strand
GCCATGGGTCGAAAATGATGTCTGCCGCCAAAGATGAGCACAGAGGATCAAGATCAGACTGGAGGAGATGACGCAGTATCGTTGGCCATGTTGCGAGTGCTAGAGCAAGTGGCAGGAGCTAATGTGAACAATGAAGCTCAAAATTAGTGCCTGAAAGACTTAAGTCAAACGGAGCTGAGATTTTTAGAAGAGTGTCTGGTGTAGCTCCGAACATGGCGGAGTATTGGCTAGAAGCAGTTGAAAGGATTATGGATGATTTGGATCTAACGGCGGAAGAAAAGTTGAAAGGTGCTGTCTCGTTGCTCCGGGATGAAGCTTATCAATGGTGGCTCACTGTTAGACAAGGTACCCCTACAGATCGAGTAGATTGGGAGTACTTTAAGGTTAAGTTCGAAGGGAAATACATTGGAGCTAGTTATTTAGACTCTCAAAGGAAGGCGTTTCTAAATTTGGTACAAGGAAGTATGTCGGTAGCAGAGTACGAAGCGAAATTTGTGCGGTTAAGTCAGTGTGCTAAAGGAATCGTGGCCACTGATTATGAAAGGTGTGTCCGATTCGAAGATGGATTGCGGGATGAGCTACGAGTGTTGATCACTCCGCAGAGAGAACGAGATTTTGCAATTCTAGTAGAGAAAGCTCGGATAGCTGAAGAAGTTAAGAAGACTGTGAGGCAAAATCGAGAAAAGAATAAGAATCGAAATAAGAGAAGTTTTGGATCGTCAGAATCATCTGAAGGTTTTTAGAAAAGGCCAAGGATTGAGAATTTTGTACGTGTACCTGTACCAGTTTCAGAGAATTAGATTCGTCTATGTGCCCAATGTGGGAGAGCTCATGTAGGAGAATGTTGGGGAAATAGCAAGGAATGTTTTCGGTGTGGGTCTAAGGCTCATTTGGTTAAGAAATGTCCTCAAGTGATGGATAGGGTTCGAGGCCAAGGACGTGGAACACCAAGCAGAGGTGCTGAAGGTTCGGATGCAAGGCAACCAAGGTTGGCTTAGGCAATCAGTCATAGCAAGGGGGAAGTTGGCCCAGATAGGATCGGGTATGTTCCCTAATCCTGGAATTTCTTTATTACTTTGGTTGTTATAAAGCTAGTCCGTTCTTGTGATGTTAGCGAAGTATATGGAATCTTGACTGTGAACTTTGGGATTTTGCAAAAGAAATGTGTTAGTTTTATTAAATCAGAGCACGCAGCAGTAGAGTAGTGTGATGAGTTAAGGATACACGATTGTTCGATAGTAAGTAATTTCGAGGACGAAATTATTTTTAAGGAGGGTAGAACTGTAATATCCTGGATTTAGGGGTTATGCATTTAGTGCATAATTCAAGTGTTAATAGGCTCAGTGAGTGGTTTGGATGTGCTTTAGGGGTTCTTAAAACTATAGGATAAAAAGGGAATGTCTTGGAAAATTTTGGATTTTTAAGTGTTAGTTAAGGGAACTAGGCCAAGGGAGGTCTTAAGAGAAATTGTTGGGAGTTCATGACACAAGGAGTCAATTGGTAAAGTGGCAAGTGGAGTGTGGAGTGTATTAATAATCTTAGGTTCGAATCATGTGGATGGCAATAAGGTGACTTTTACTTTTGTTTTTGTATGGCATGTGTTGGTCAGATTTTAGTTATTGTAGGATAGAATTTTTCATTTATGGATAGTGGACTAAGGAAAAAGGCAAGTGTTTATTTAAGGTATGGAATCAAGAAGTTAAGGTAGGATAAGGGGACATAAGGCTTGAAGTATGGAGTGTTGTTTTGGAAATATTTTTTATGGTCATTTTGACCATGAATGTGGACGCATAGATGGCTAGGGGGTTGGCTTAATTTTGAATGTGATTAGGAAGAATTAAGGGAAATGATAGGATAAGAGTTAAATGAGGAGAGAAAAATGGGACATGATAGGGGAAGGAGTAATGGCCGAATTTGGGGCTTGAAAGGATGGCATTTTCGGTTTGGTAATAGTATGTTAGGTGTGCCAAAATGGATTCTTTTCTCATCTTTTTCATTTGTGCCGAAAATTAGAGTTTTCTTTTCTCTCTAAGTGCCGTTCTTGTGCGTAAGCCATTTAATTTCGGTTTCCCTTCTCTTTGTTTTGTGTTCAAAACTTCAAATACCATTAAGGTCACTAGCGTTTTCTTCTTCTCTCTATTTGCTAGGTTGGCCGAATCTATCTCCTTTCCCAAATTCCTTCTTTTCCTTTTGATAGCCGAACCATAAAGCCTCATTTTCTACTCTATTTCTCTATTATTAAAAGTGCCGAAACACTATAGTCAAGTCTTTATTGGAGGGGTTGTCGACTACGTGCTTGTGATCTTTTATTCTCTTTAACGTGTAGTGGTAAGTTCTTTCTTTATCATTCGATTTTGAGCTCTTTTTGCTAGTGTGCCGAAATCATGAGGATAGGCCTAGGGATGGCCGAATATTCTTTAAGCCATGATTATGTGTTCTTTTGTGTGTAGCCGATGCTAAGGAGCCTTAAAAGAGATCTACCGGGTTTTGGAACATCAAGGTAAGTGATTGATAACATTCGGCCATAGGCCATATTATGGGTTTAAGTGGTGACCGATTGTGTATTATGATTTTTAGGGGCTAATCGACAGAGGTAATAGAGGCTTCGGGATTCTAGATCGTTTCGGTAAGGATACTTAGTAAGTTTAGATCTACTCCGTATTCGTTCAATAGCCGAAGGCTAATTATTTGTAGGTACCAGTGGGTGGCCGATTGCAAAGGGAACTTAGAGTGTGATTCGAGATTTGATAGGAGGCCAAATCGGCATTTAGGGAGAAGGAAGAACCACGTTTTGAGATCGTGTTAGATTCGAGTGGTTCGGGATTTCGCTAATAGGCAGGTGTGTAGTTAGCCTACTGTTTTTCGGGTTTATGATTGTATGTGATATCTGTATGTGTGTTATGAATGTGCTAACTAGTGCAATGGAAATTGTGATGTGGATACCCTCAAGGGGTATGTCGATAATCCGGTAAGTATCGAATCTGATGAAATGTGACTATTGTTATGAATATGTGATAATATGCGAAATAACATGTACATGCATGGCATTATTTTATGTTGCATGTGCATGGGTGGGATATGAAAGAAGGACAGGGTGTACTTCGAGTACGTGGTTTGATGAATGGCTCTGTGCCTCATCGTGATTGATATAGGCTATGTGCCATATCGTGGTTATTGATGGCTTTGTGCTCATCGTGGTTTTGATGATAGCTTCGGCTACATCGTGGATTGGCGCTGACTGAGGTCGCGTTGTGGACTAATTGCGATTAAGTTCGCGTGGACGACATTTGTTGCCATATTGGAGTAAAAAGGAGAGGGTGATTTAAAAATCCCCTGGTGTGTGGTAGGCTGGATACGGGGGTGTGTAGAGGATGGACCCTAGGCTGGGTTGGGTTTCATAATTGCATAATTGTGTATGTGAATTAATGTGGTAATGGGTCAAGCCCAGTATGTGGAAACATGTGGTTAATTACCCTATTATAAGAATGTGATATGGTTATGGGCCAAGCCCAATAAGTGAAATTATGTGAATAACAGTGCATTAATATCTGACATGTGGGTAAATATGTGGTTTGACATGTGGGTGGAATTCAGTGGACTAATTGCACACTGAGTTTGTGTGACTCACCCAAATTTTTACCAACATTGCAGGTGATGCATAAAGCTTGGACCGGGTTGGAGTGAATACGAGGTGGCCCATGCGAAAGATGATTTAATTGATTTACGAATTTTATATTATCAGTATTTGGGAATTTATTTGATGTAATAAAGGCCTCCTAAAGTATTTAAGGATTTTTACGATGTCTTGGTTGGATTGGCGTTTAAATTATTATTTGAAAATGTTCTTATTTTCGGCAACTTACATCTTTAGAATATATAATAAAGTTTTCAAATCGGATATTTTATAACAACTAAATTTTTAATGGGCTTTTAATTATACAATATTTTTCCAAAGACAATAAATTTATACGTTTTCACCTTTAAGTCAAACTCTTTTCAAACGTTTTTCACAGTGACATACAAGATCCGGTCAAGGCTCGTAGGCCGGGTTTGGGGTGTTACAATTTCAAGAATACCTTGTCACTGACCTAAAATTCTATTTCTTTCCGTTTAAGATCAGCATAGGACTTTTGACGATCAGAGGCTGCTTTCAAACTATCCCGAATTACTTTCATTTTTTCTTCAGTTTCACGAACTAAGTCAACTCCATGTAACTTTTTCTTACTGAGTTCTGTCCAATATAACGAATTTCTACATTTGCGGCCATATAGAGCTTCATACGGTGCCATTTTGATACTGGACTGGTAACTGTTATTATAAGCAAATTCAACCAAAGGTAGATACTTTTCCCAATTACCTTCAAATTCAAGTACACAACATTGATGCATATCTTCCAAAATCTGTATTACGCGTTCAGATTGACCATCTGTTTGAGGATGGAATGCAGTACTGAAATGTAATTGTGTAGCTAGAGCTTCTTGCAATTTGCTCCAAAATCGGGATGTAAATAGAGGATCTCTGTCTGAAATAATGGAGATAGGTACTCCATGCAATCTAACAATCTCAGAGACATATAATTCAGCCAATCTATCCAAAGAAAAATCCATACGTATCAGAATAAAGTGTGCAGACTTATTTAACCGATCAACAAACACCTAAATGGAATCTTTCTTCTTTGGAGACAAGGGTAATCCCGATACAAAGTCCATGGTAATTCTTTCCCATTTCTATTCCGGTATTGTAACTTGTTGTAATAATCCTGAAGGCAACTGATATTCAGATTTTACTTGTTGACATATCAAACACTTTGATACAAACTCAGAAATATCTCGTTTCATTCCTGGCCACCAATACATCTTTTTCAGGTCATTGTACATTTTATTACTACCAGAATGAATAGATATGTTACCATTATTAGCTTCATTCAAAATATTCTGTACTAGTTCTGAATTCTTCGGTACACATATTCTGCCTCTGAATAACAAACAACCATCAGTCTCGATCTAAAATTCTGAATCAGAAGTCGATTCACACTGTATTCGTTTCGCTTATAATTTACCATCATCTTTCTGAGCTTCAGAAATCTACTGTAAGAACATCAGTCTAGCTTTAACTCAACTATAATTGAACCATCATCTGATAACATCAATCGAGTATTCATAGCTCACAAGGAAAACAAAGATTTTCTACTCAAAGCATTAGCTACCACATTGGCTTTTCCCAGATGGTAATCAATAACCAAATCGTAATCTTTCAATAACTCAATCCACCTGCGTTGTCTCAAATTCAAATCTTTTTGTAACATCAAATATTTCAAACTTTTATGATTAGTGAATATATGAAATTTTTAACCAAACAGATAATGTCTCCATATTTTCAATGCAAACACTATGGCTACCAATTCAAGATCATGTATCAGGTAATTTCTTTCATGTGGTTTTAACTGTCTTGACGCATAGACTATTACTTTACCTTCTTGCATCAAAACACAGCCTACACCATTTAACGATACATCACTGTATATTATAAATTTCTTACCCGATTCAAGCTTAATTAACACAGGTGCTTTTGTCAATAAAGCTTTCAATCTGTCAAAACTTTGCTGGCATTTATCAGACCATTCAAACTTCACATTTTTTTGCAACAATCGAGTCATCGAAGAAGCTATCATCGAAAAACCTTTTACAAATCTCTGATAATATCCAACAAGTCCTATAAAACTTCGAACTTCAGAAACATTCTTCGGTGGCTTCCAATTGACAATAGCTGAAATTTTACTTGGATCTACTCGAATACCCTCTGCAGATACAATATGTCCAAGAAAACCAACTTCCCCTAGCCGAAATTCACATTTACTGAATTTAGCATACAACTTCTTTTCACGTAATGTTTGCAACACAATTCTCAAATGTTCAGCATGTTCATTTTCATCTCAAGAATAAACCAAAATATCATCAATGAATACCACCACAAACCTATCTAAATAAGGTTTGAAAACTCTGTTCATCAGATCCATAAATATTGCAGGTGCATTTGTCAAACCGAATGGCATCACAAGAAACTCATAGTGTTCATACCTTATTTTAAAAGCTGTCTTTGGCACATTTGAATCTTCTACCCGTAATTGATAGTAACCAGAACGGAGATCAATCTTTGAAAATACAGTGGCCCCCTTCAGTTGATCAAACAGATCATCAATGCGAAGCAATGAATATTTGTTCTTTATTGTAACTTTGTTAAGCTGTATGTAATCAATGCACAGCCTCAACGATTTATCCTTCTTCCTTACAAATAGAGCTGATGCACCCCAAGGTGAAAAATTGGGTCGAGCAAAGCCTCTATCAATCAACTCTTGTAATTGTGCTTTCAAATCCTTTAATTCGGTAGGAGCCATTCTGTAAGGTGCTATGGATATAGGTGTTGTTCTTGGGACAAGATCTATAGAGAATTTCGCTTCTCTAACCGGTGGTAAACCAGGTAACTCTTCTAGAAATACATCAGGAAATTCACATACAACTGGCACTGACTGAATCTTTGACTCAAATACTTTAGTGTCCAACACATATGCAAGATAAGCATCATAACCTTTTCTGATATATTTATGTGCTGATATCGCTGAAATCAAATTAGATAACCCATCTAATTTATCAGATTTAACATGGAGTAACTCACCATTTTGATATTTCAATACAATATATTTTTGTTTACAATTCACTGCTACATCATATTGAGTTAACCAGTCCATTCCCAAAATCACATCGAATTCATCAAATGGAAATAACATCAAATCTGCCGAAAAACAATAACCCTTTACCATTAATGGACAGTTTTTTACAGACCTTATCCACCATAACATACTAGCTCAGGGGATTTGAAACTTTAACAATAAATTCAGTGAATTCAACAGATAAATTATTAACAGACACTAAATTTGTGCATATGTATGAATGTGTGGAACCAGGATAAATCAAAGTAGTAACATCAGTATCAAGTAGTGAAAATGTACTAGTAATGATGTTTGGTACAGAGGCATCTTCTCTAGCATGAATAGCATCTATCTTTGCCGGTGCTCGTGCCTCAGATTTAACTATTTTATCCCTTGTAGTACCTCGGCTACCACTGACATTGCAGGGGTGACGGGGTGGTTTGCCTCTCGAAATAGGATTACTCGACTTTGGAGCCTGCTCAATTTCTTTTTCAACCCTTTCTAGACAATTTCTGAGAAAATGGTCAAGGGAACCACATCCATAACAAGCCCCACTTCTCAAACGACATTCTTCAAAATGAAACTTATTACAGTGTTTACATTTCGGTTTGGGATTACCAACATTACCAATACTGGTTATAGACAAAGATGAAGACCTCGAGTTAGAATGTTAAGAGCCTCGCTCTTTTCCAAAAAATCCTGTAGAGGTGGTAACACGATCATAATACTTCTCTAATTTCTTAGAAGAAAATGATTGTGACTTACTCATAATTCTTTTACTAGAAACCCGAGCTTCTTTTTCAGCTTGTTTCTTCTCTTTACTCAATTTTTTAGCTTTATGTGCTTGATCAACCAATACTACAAATTCCTTCAATTCAAGAATTCCGATCAACAACTTAATGTCTTCATTTAGACCCTCCTCAAAGCGTTTGCACATATCAACTTCAGTTGGAACTCATTCTCTAGCATATTTACTCAACTTAACAAATTCTTGTTCATATTCAGACACAGTCATATTTCCCTGTTTGAGCTCTAAAAATTCTTTTTTTTTATCCAGAAATCTTTGACTAACATACTTCTTTCTGAATTCATTTTGGAAGAATTCCCATGTAATATTTTCTCTCAGTACCACATAAGTTATAGTATTCCACCAATGATAAGTTGTGTCTTTCAATAAGGACACTGCACATTTCAGACATTTAGCGGGTGTACAAGATAATTCATCTAAAACCCGGATGGTATTTTCCAACCAAAACTCAGCCCTTTTCAGATAATCATTTGCGGTAGCTCTAAATTCCTCTGCTCCATATTTATGGATTTTATCTACTAGAGGTTTACCAGTTCTAGCGGGTTCATCACCTTGTGGTATTTTAAGAATCGATTGAGGAGCAGGTGGGGGAGGTTGCTGTACAACAGGATTGTTTCTTATATACTGAGTGAACCATTCATTCATTATTTGAAAGAAGGCTTGTTTTGCCTCCTTACTTCGGCCCTCAGATACAGGCCTTTCACTACTAGTTGCTGCTCTTTAAACTAAAACTGAAGCATTACTCTAAGCTTCCTCAGATTCAGTTCTACCTTGGTTGGATGACATTACTATATGAAAAACACATTTAAAATGGTTAGGAGATATTACACTATCACAAATTATATAATGGCATGTATAGCTAAACTTATACTTGTTACGTTCAATCTGAGAATTGACTAAACCTGGCTCTAATACCAATAAATGTAACACCCCTAACCCGTATTCTTCGCTGGAATAGGGTTACAGAGTATTACCGGAGTTTACAGAAAAATTTCAGATAATTCATGTTAATTATTATTCATTTCCTAAAGTAGCCATATTGTCCCTTAAATGGACCCTCGAGGCCCAATATAAACATTGTAATCGAGTCGGGACTAAATCGAGAACTCAAAAAATTTTTCACAAAATTTCAAAAAAT
Organism: Gossypium rotundifolium; assembly: GCA_025506655.1. Lineage (NCBI taxonomy): Eukaryota > Viridiplantae > Streptophyta > Magnoliopsida > Malvales > Malvaceae > Gossypium > Gossypium rotundifolium. Next base: position 32,272,505 of record CP106725.1, on the reverse strand, counting down.
TTCCAAGATATAGGGCACACACGCCCGTGTGGTCAGGGCACACGCTTGTGTGATCATATGACACACCCATGTCACAAGCCGTGCCTGACCCTGTGTAACTCATTAACTTGCACCACACGACTAGCCATACGCTCGTGTGCTAGGCCATGTGATTCATTAATTTTTTTCAAAATTAGGTGCAGGTTTCACACGGGCAAGACACACGCCTGTGTTTTGGACCGTGTAGCACACACGGTTGAGACACACACCCGTGTCTTTTCCTGTGTGCTCAAATCTAAGCATTTTATTTCTCGAATTTAAGATGCTGGGGACACACGACCTATCCACACCACACTCCCATGTACCAGGACATGTGTCACACACGGTCTAGACACACGCCCGTATGTCTACCCGTGTAGACAAAATAAAGCCATTTCTAGCTTTATTTCTCACCCAAAATTTTACCAATATCCTGCACCAAAACTTACATCCAAATACCAACCAATTCAAGCATTATAATCAAGCTAATTCTATCATTTAACATGATAAATCATTATATGCAAATATATTTATAATCTTACATTGGTTTAATCTATATGTTAAACATAATTTAATCAACTATACTTAACATATATGTAACTACCATAATATGACCTTATAAGTATATCAAAACATACCATTACTAGTCATTCCAATGGCTAGATTACAAACATCATTTTCAAGCCAACAATGGCCAAATTAACCTATACATGCCATTATACCAAAATAAGTTTACTATTTATAGCAAAATAAGCTTGTAGATAATGTGATGATGCTCCAACCATTTACAAACCTTCGCGAGCTTCCGAGCACTATAAAACAGAGAAAAGTAAACCTAGTAAGCATATTATGCTTAGTAAGTTCGTATAACTGGAATTAAACTTACCAATCCCATTTAGTAAAATTAAGCATATAATAACATGTTTCCATCAACTGGGCAAAATTACTTAAACACATGCATTCAATTAAACATGTTAGTCACAAAATTCTCATATACATCAAGTAAACATAAATGAGCTCATCATGCTATATTCTTTCAATACATTATTCATTTCATCTCATAATTCTCATATCATGTCAAGTAATTTATCCATTGAATCATTGAAATTCCGATGGACACTCAAATAGTACACTTAAGGTGTATAATTCAATAACCCATCAATTCATATTCAGGTGTATCCATTAAGGCATTTAACCAGAAAGCACACTCTCGAGCCACATATCATATAACAGGATTACCAGTCCAGGCTAAATCCTTTCTGTAATATATCCTCAAAAGAGTTCAATTAAGAATACCAGTCCAGGCTAAATCCTAATTGTAACATATGTTCAAGAAGGATTATATCAGGATTACCTGTTCGGGCTAAATCCTATCTGTAATGAGGTCAATAGGATTACTCGTCTGAGCTAAATCCCATCAGTAACAAATGCAGGACCTCATTCATTCCAGGAAATCACATATATCTATCAAAATCTGACATTCAAACTGAATTTAACTCTTTTCAAACAATTTCAAGCATGTATTAATTTTCTTATATTGTACCATTCCAATAATTCATAACATAAATATAAATCACATTCTATACAAATATAACATTCAATTTAACATATTTACGTGCTCAATTAAGTTACATGAACTTACCTCGACACTTGTTCGCGTATATAGATCTACTAATCCAAAACTTTCTCCTTTCCTTGATCTAACTTTGAATTTGAGTTATTCGAATCTATATAAATAAATTTAATCATCAATTTATCACATTTCATATTCTATTGGACTCAATTTACATCTTAGGAAAATTACCATTTTGCCCCTAAACTTTCTATAAATTCCAATTTCGTCCTTAGAAATTTAAGCCATATTAATTAAATTAAACAAATCAACATAACAAGTATTCATAGATGTGTTCATAACAACAACAATAAAAATTAAAGGATAGAGAACTAGAATCAAATCCATTGTTTCTCCGATGCTTGACTAGTTTGCTCCACTACTCCTTCCTCGCTTGTTCTTGTTGAACTGAGGCTTCTATGAGCACTTGAATACTACTTTCAATGGTGGTTGAAAGGCTCTTTTCCAAGAGGGGAAATTGGCAAGGGAATGGAAGGGAAAAATAAGAACAAAGGAAGGGGTTTTGAAGAGAGAAAGTGAGAGAGAAGTGAAGAATGAAAGGATGAGAGGTGTGCTTGAAATGAGCAGCCAATGGGGTATTTATAGGTTGATAAGGCTACTAAAAATAGAAAAAATCATCAGCCATAGACTCCCCCTGTAACAGCCCGATTTTGGGGCTAGTCGAAATAGTGGTTATGAGACCACTAAATTGAAGTTGAGGAAAATTATTTTAACATTATTTTATGTATTATGGTATTAATATATGGTTATATGGAAATTTTGGTGCTTTAATTCTAGCAATAGCATGTTTAATTGTGAAAAAGGACTAAATCGCATAAGATGCGAAAGTTCTATTTTATAAGGTAGGGGTACCTAATAGCTATAGAATGTAATTTGGAGGATTTTAAAGTGCAATTAGGACATATTGAGGGTGTTGGCCGGCCATAGGAAGCTAGGGGGACAAGAGCATTAATTTTAGTCAATTTTGGTGACATTAGGTGATAAAGGATGAATAAAAAAATGCTAAAGACGAAAGATATCATCTTTCACTATTCATTCTTCACCTCCACCTAAAATTTCAAGATTTGAGGGGTTTTGAATGCTTTAAAATTTTATCCAAGTTATCTCCCTACAAGTAAGTGATTTTAGAGGTTTTTCTTGGAGATTTTTATGTTTTTGGAGTCCCCAAAGCTTAAGCTAGCTAATGAGGGGACCAATTTGCAAAATGGTTAAAAGTCTAAGGACTTGAAATGAGAGTAGTTATGTTGTTAGCTGATTTTTCATGGAAGAAAATGAATGTTAGGGAGGTGAGAAACAACTTTTGTGAAAGGTGTTAGCATGAAAACACCTAAATAGGACTTAAATGCAAAGAATGAATTTGTGTCATAAATGCATGAAATGGTGAGAATGGTGAGTAGTTTTAAGAGAAATTAATGTTCATCTAGGCTTGTTTATTAAGAAAATATGATGAAAAATAAATTACGAGCCTAGGGGCAAAATCGTAATTTTGCCAAAATACAAGGGCAAAATGGTCATTTTTCCCAAGTGTAGATTTTAATGTATTATGATCATAGAATGATCTAAACGAATTGAATTTCCTTGTTATAGGCCAAGAAGAGCGTGGAATCAACCTTGAGTGTAGAAAAGGCAAGGTGACAGATTAAGTTGTTGGTAAACACTTTTTGCACCGAGGTAAGTTATGTGTAAGCAATGTATATTTTTGTAAACATTATGTTGCTAATTAGAGTATGGCATGATTGAGAACATATGTGGTACTAGTAGATTGAATGTGGTAGTCATTGAATAATTATCGTATGAATGATGAAATAATCATGTGAATGTGTAATGACGACACTTAATGGTGGGCTAAGTGCGGTACCACCTTGTTGTTTAATTATGATGGGCTATGTGTGATACCATCGTCTATTAATCTTTTGGCGAGCTGTGTGTGATACCATCGTAACTAATATTTTGATGGGCTATGTGCGATACCACCCTAATAAAGACTGATAGTGGGCTAAGTGCGAAACCACCGAGTAATTCAACTATAAGTAATGGATTTAGATATAGTGATGTGTTGTATTGTGTGACCTTCTGATGCTAAGTGTAAGGGTATCGTTAATGAATGTATGCATTGTGCTTGTGATGTGGTTGGAATGTGTGAATAGAAGAAATGAGTAAGCATGATCATTAATGTAGATTGTTTCTTGATTAGTATATAATGTTATGAAATTGTTTAATGCATGTTAAAATGCTTATATTGTTTACACGTAAACTTACTAAGCTTAAAGCTTACTCCCTTTCTTTCCCTTATTTTATAGAGCTTAAGAGCCGAGCCGGGATACACTGATAACCAGGAGACCGCCCACACTATCAACTCATCTTGGTATACCTAGACTTAATGATTTTGTAAATGGCATGTGTAGGGGCTAGACTAGTTAGGTTATTTTATTATTGTGGCCAAAGGTGTATTGGCTCTTATTAAGACATTAATTTTGTAAATTGCCATGAATGATGGCTCACCTTCTATTTACGAAATTATAAAGTTATCTATGGGAGTTCATGTTGAAGTCATGAGATGTTTATTAGTATGTTAAATAGGTTCATGTAGTGTAAGCTATAGGGGTTCAAAGAGCTTGGAAAATAGCCTCGTTCTCGTCGACATGGGTAGGCACATGGGCGTGTATCCAGGCCGTGTATGACACACGATCAAGCCACGGGTGTGTGCCCAGACTGTGTGAAGTCTGCATCTTGAAATTTAAATTTAAATCGTCAAATGGTTGAAGCACACGGGCGTGCACAGGCCGTGGGGAAATAGTCAGAGGCGACCACGGACCAACCATATGGACATGTGTCTAGGTCGTGTGATCCAAGTCAGTGTAGCCGAGGAGTGTCGAACACGGGTGTGTGAATAGACTTTGAGACTGTGTGTGTAAAGTCAGTATTCACCACGATTGTGGAGCATAGGCGTGTGTGTCTACCTGTACACCTGAGGAGAGCTTGAAATGCGCTGTATCTTTGCTGAGGGACTTGGCATACCATTGGTAGAAAATGTTGACATTAATGGTCCCTAAGAGAGGGTAATGTGGGACTTCTTATTGGAAGAGTTTCAAAAGAAGTGATAAGTCAACGATTTGTAGACCAGAAACTGAAAGAATTCCTTGAGTTAAAGTAAGGAAAAATGACTGTGGCAGAATATGAGCGCGAATTTGTTAAGCTCAGCAAGTATGCGCAAGAATGTGTATCCACGAAAGCTATCTTATGCAAGAGATTTAAAGATGGGTTGAATGAAGATGTCAGACTCTTAGTCGGGATTTTAGAGCTAAAAGAATTTATGGTATTGGTGGATAGGGCTAGTAAGGGCGAAAAATTGAATAAGGAAAAGAGGAAAGCCCTAAGTGAGGTTAGGGATGCAACGAAGAGGCCAATGAGTAAATCATATCAAACTCAATCAAAGAGGTCCAGGGAAATGAACCCTCAGATGACTACATCAGTCGAGTATTCGCAAAGAGAGCGAGGCAGCATGTATTCGTGTTCAAAGTTCAAGCCACCTCAATGGTAAGATTGGGCAACCTAAAGTCCAAACCAGAGTGCCCAAGTTGTGGCAGACATCACACTGGGGAGTGTTGGGGAAGCAATCAAAATTTCTATAAGTGTGGATAGCTCGACCATCTTATCCGAAACTGTCCTAAAAGGGATGACAAGGAGAGGAAGCAAGAGATAAGATCAAGCAGTGCATCCTTTAGAGGTAGGCAACAAAAAAACCTGGGAGGTGGGACTAGTGGTAGAGGTGTACCACGAGACACTACTGTGAGGTCAAAGGTTCAGCGCCAGCAAGAACTTATGCTATTCGCGCTCAAGAACTTATGACACCTCTGTTATTGCTTTAATTAACCCGGGATCAACTCATTCTTATATTTGTATAAGATTGGCATCTAGTTTGAATATGACTGTTGAGTCTACTAAATTTTTTGTAAAAGTTTCAAACCCACTAGGTAAACAGGTGTTAGTTGACAAGGTGTGTAGGAACTGTCCTCTAATAATTAGGGGCTATTATTTACCGACAAACCCTATTTTGTTGCTATTTGATGAATTTGATTTGATTCTTGGTATGGATTGGTTGACTACCCATAGTGTTTTAGTAAATTGTGGTAGTAAATTTATTGAATTCAAAATGTGAAAATGAGGATGTTATTCGGGTTGAATCAGGTGAGTCAGATAGTTTTCCGGTGATGATTTCTTCCATGATAGCTGAGAAATATTTGAGAAAAGGGTACGAATCTTATCTTACTTTCGTATTAAACACTCAAGAGTCTAAAATAAAGATTGAGACGGTACCGATTGTATGCGAGTATCCGGATGTATTTCGGGAAGAGTTGCCCGGATTACCCCCAGTTAAAGAGGTCGAGTTTGGAATTGAGTTAATTCTAGGAACAGCACTCATTTCAGTTGCTCCGTATAGGATGGCCCCACTAGAGTTGAAAGAACTGAAAGTTTAGTTGTAAGAGTTGACGGATAAGGGTTTTGCAAGACCTAGCTATTCACCGTGGGGTGCCCCAGTACTCTTTGTAAAGAAGAAAGATGGGGCGATGAGATTGTGGATAGACTATAGATAGCTCAACAAAGTAACTGTGAAGAACAAGTATCCTTTACCGAGGATATATGATCTATTCGATCAACTGAAGGGAGGTACAGTGTTGTCCAAGATTGATCTGAGGTCTGATTATTACCAGTTGAAGGTTAAGGAACAAGATGTGCTGAAAATAGCATTTAGGACGAGGTATGGCCATTATGAGTTTTTGGTCATGCCGTTCGGTTTAACGAATACTCCTGCGGTTTTTATGGACTTAATAAACCGTATCTTCTGACCGTATTTAGACAAGTTCGTGGTTGTTTTTATTGATGACATATTGGTTTACTCTCAAGATGAGAGTGATCATGCGGAGCATTTAAGGATTGTCTTACAGATTTTGAGGGACGAGCAGTTATATGCTAAATTTAGTAAGAGCGAGTTTTGGCTTCGAGAGGTTGGATTCTTAGGACACATTGTGTCGGGTGGGTGTATTAGAGTTGATCCGAGAAAGGTCTCGATTATTGTGGAATGGAAACCACCAAGGAACGTGTCAAAAATCAGAAGCTTTTTAGGTTTAGCGGGGTACTATAGGCGGTTCGTGAAGGGATTCTCTATGATTACTACTCCGATGACGAAACTATTGCACAAGGATGTTAAGTTTGAATGGACTAAAAAATGCCAGCAGAGTTTCAAGAGATTGAAAATGTTGTTGACAGAGGCACCGGTTTTGGTAATCCCTAAGTCAGAAAAAGAGTTTGTGGTCTATAGTGACGCATCGTTAAATGGTCTCGGTTGTGTGTTGATGTAAGAGGGTAATGTAGCCGCTTACGCCTCAAGACAACTAAAACCATATGAGAAGAATTATCTGACTCATGACCTAGAGTTGGACACAATTATTTTCGCGTCAAAGATCTGGCGACATTACTTATATGGTGAGAAGTACAGAGTCTTCATGGATAATAAGAGTTTGAAGTACTTAATGGATCAAAAGGAATTAAATTTACGGCAACAGCGGTGGCTTGAATTATTGAAGGATTATGAACTAGTAATCAATTACCACTCGGGAAAGTGAATGTAGTTGCGGATGCTTTAAGTAGAAAATCCTTGTATGCTTTGAGAGCTATGAGCATGAGTTTATCATTGTCTGATGATGGTGCTATACTGGCTGAGTTGAGAGCTAGACCACTATTTGTTCAATGAATATGTGAGGCTCAAAGGAATGATAGTAAAATACTAGCTAAAAGAGCTAAGTGTGAATCAGAAGCTAATTCAGAATTCCGGGTGAGTTCGGATGGTTGCATAATTTTCCATGATAAAATTTGTGTACCTAGAGAGGACGGGTTGATCCGAGAAATTTTACAAGAAGCACATAGTAGTTATTTGGAAGCACACCTGGGCAGTACGAAAATGTACAATGATCTGAAGAAATTCTATTGGTGGCCGGGAATGAGAAGAGACATCTTGGAGTATCTAACAAAATGTCTGATCTGTCAACAATTGAAAGCTGAGCATCAAGTGCCTTCGAGATTACTTCAGCCAGTGATGGTTCCCGAGTGGAAGTGGGATCGGATTACCATGAATTTTGTTACGGGCTTTCCTATGACTCCAAAGAAGAGAGATGTTGTGTGGGTTATTGTTGATAGATTAATAAAATCGGCTCACTTTGTACCTATGTGTATTGATTATTCACTAGAGAAGTTAGCCAAGTTGTATATTGCAGAGGTACTAAGCTTACATGGAGTGCCTCTATCTATTATCTCGGACAGAGACCCGAGATTTACTTCAAGGTTTTGGAAGAAGTTACAAGAGGCCTTGGGTAAGAGGTTAACTTTTAGTACTACATTTCATCCTCAAACTGATGGTTCGTCTGAGAGAGTAATCCAAGTTCTTGAGGATATGCTCTGATGCTGTATGTTAGAATTCGAAGGTAGTTGGGAAAGATACCTACCCTTTGTCGAATTCGCTTACAACAATGGTTATCAGTCGAGGATACGGATGGCACCGTATGAAGCCTTATACGATCGTAAATGTTGAACTCCCTTGTATTGGACCGAGCTAAGTGGGAAGCAAAGTCATGGGATTCATTTAGTTAAAGAGACTGAGGAAAAGGTGAAAGTAATCTGGGATAGTCTGAAGGCTGCTTCGAACCGGCAAAAGTCGTACACGAATTTGAAAAGAAAAGAAATTGAGTTCCAAGTGGGCGACAAGGTATTTCTGAAAGTGTCACCGTGGAAGAAAATATTGAGATTTGGTTGAAAGGGTAAATTGAGCCCGAGATTTATAGGGCCGTATGAGATTACCGAAAGGATTGGGCCTGTGGCATATCGGTTGGCTTTACCGGTAGAGTTAGAGAAAATTCACAATGTGTTCTATGTGTCAATGTTAAGGCGTTATCATTCTGATCCTTCGCATGTGATTCCCCCAACAGAAATTAAAATACGACTGGATATGGCATATGAGGAAGAACCAATTAAAATCTTGGCTCCAAAAGTGAAACAGTTGAGGAATAAGGACATAGCCTTAGTAAAAGTGTTGTGGCAAAAACACGGTGTAGAAGAGGCTATGTGGGAACCGGAGGAAGCCATGAGAGAGCAATATGCAAACCTCTTTACCAGTAAGATTTTCGAGGGCGAAAATCCCTAAAGGGGGAGAGTTGTAACAGCTCAATTTTAGGGCTAGTCAGAATAGTGGTTACGAGACAACTAAATTGAGGTTGACGAAAATTATTTTAGTATTATTTTATGTATTATGGTATTAATATAAGGTTATATGGAAATTTTGGTTCTTTAATTCTAGCAATAGCATGTTTAATTGTGAAAAAGGACTAAATCGCATAAGATTCGAAAGTTCTATTTTATAAGGTACGGGTACCTAATAGCTATAGAATGTAATTTAGAGGATTTTAAAGTGTAATTAGGCTATATTAAGGGTGTGGGCCGGCCATAGGAAGCTAGGGGACAAAAGCATTAATTTTAGTTAATTTTGGTGACATTAGGTAATAAAAGATGAATAAAAAAATGATAAAGAGTAAAGATATCATCTTTCACTATTCATTCTTCACCTCCATCAAAAATTTCAAGCTTAGAGGGGTTTTGAATGCTTTAAAATTTCAGCCAAGTTCTCTCCCTACAAGTAAGTGATTTTAGAGGTCTTTCTTGGTGATTTTTATATTTTTGGAGTCCCCAAAGCTTAAGCTAGCTAACGAGGGGACCAATTTGCAATACGATTAGAAGTCTAGGGACTTGCCATGAGAGTAGTTATGTTGTTAGCTGAGTTTTCATGGAAGAAAATGAATGTTAGGAAGGTGAGAAATAACTTTTGTGAAAGGTGTTAGCATGAAAACACCTAAATAGGACTTAACTGCAAAGAATGAATTTGTCATAAATGCATGAAATGGTAAGAATGGTGAGTAGTTGTAAGAGAAATTAATGTTCAGCTAGGCTTGTTTGTTAAGAAAAAGTGATGAAAAATAAATTACAAGCCTAGGGGCAAAATCATAATTTTGCCAAAATATAAGGGAAAAATGGTCATTTTTGCCCAAGTGTAGATTTTAATGCATTATGATCATAGAATGATCTAAACGAATTGAATTTCCTTGTTATAGACCAAGAAGAACGTGGAATCAACCTTGACCGTGGAAAAGGCAAGGTGACGGATTAAGTTGTTGGTTAACATTTTTTGCACCGAGGTAAGTTTATGTGTAAGAAATGTATATTTTTGTCAACATTATGTTACTAATTAGACTATGGCATGATTGAGAACTATGTGGTACTAGTAGATTGAATATGGTAGTCATTGAATAATTATCGTATGAATGATGAAATAATCATGTGAATGTGTAATGACGACACTTAATGGTGGACTAAGTGCGATACCACCTTGTCATTTAATTACGATGGGCTATGTGCGATACCATCATCTATTAATCTTTTGGTGGGCTGTATGCGATACCACCGTATCTAATCTTTTGGTGGGTTGTGTGCGATACCACCGTAACTAATCTTTTGGTGGGCTATGTGCGATACCACCCTAACAAAGACTGATGGTGGGCTAAGTGCGAAACCACCGAGTAATTCGACTATGAGTAATAGATTTAGATATAGTGATGTGTTGTATTGCGTGACCTTGTGATGCTAAGTGCAGGGGAACCGTTAATGAATGTATGCATTGTGCTTGTGATGTGGTTAGAATATGTGAATGGAGGAAATGAGTAAGCATGATCATTAATGTAGATTGTTTCTTGCTTAGTATATAATGTTATGAAATCGTTTAATGCATGTTAAAATGCTTATATTGTTTACACGTAAACTTATTAAGCTTAAAGCTTACTCTCATTGCTTTCCCTTGTTTTATAAAGCTTAAGAGCCGAGCTGGGATACGCTGATAACCAGGAGACCGCCCACACTATCACCTCATCTTGGTATACCTAGACTTAATGATGTTGTAAAGGGCATGTATAGGGGCTAGGCTAGTTAGATTATTTTATTATTTTGGCCAAAGGTGTATTGGCTTTTGTTAAGACATTAATTTTGTAAATTGCCACGAATGATGGCTCACCTTACCATTTATGAAATTATAAAGTTATCTATGGGAGTTTATGTTGAAGTTATGTGATGTTTATTTGTATGTTGAATGGGTTCATGTAGTGTAAGCTATATGGGTGCAAAGAGCTTGGCAAACAGCCTCGTTCTCGTCCACATGGGTAGGCACACGGGTGTGTGTCTAGGTCGTGTGTGACACACGATCAAGCCACGGGCATGTGCCCAGACTGTGTGAAGTCTGCATCTTGAAATTAAAATTTGAATTGTTACACGGTTGAAGCACACGAGCATGCACAGGCCGTGGAGAAATAGTCAAAGGCGACCACGGACCAGCCATATGGGCGTGTGTCCAGGTCGTGTGACCCAAGTCAGTGTTGCCCACGAGTGTCGAACACGGGCGTATGAATAGGCTTTGAGACCATGTGTGTGAAGTCAGTATTCACCACGATTATGGAGCATGGGCATGTGTGTCTACACACGGGCGTGTCTCATTTTACACGGCGTGTAACCCTTACATAAAGGAGAAAATTTGTAAAGGTTAAAAAAGTTTCGGTATAGTCTCGATAATCTTCATGTGTATGAGTGAGGTCTCGTAAGTCGAGTATGAGGTTGTTAAGGCAACCAGAGGGAGTAGTCATGATGGGTCTAAGTAGCGAGTATAAGGACTTTATTAAGGTAACACCTTGAGCCTGGTTTCAGTGTAGAACACAGGTAATGGGTGTTACATTTAGTGGTATCAGAGCTATGGTTTAGTCGGTTCTAGGACTATCGTAGCGTGTGTAAGAGTATAGCTATACATGCCATAAGCATATAATGATAGTGTGGAGGCTTCTGATGATTTTAAATTTGTTCTATGTAGTATATGGATCCCGATCAGTTGGCAATTGATGACGCAGCTAGTAATGCACCGGCTCCCGCGCAAAGGACTGCGCCTGTACAGAGTGAACCCAAGACTATGGGTCCAGGAGAAGAGGCTTAGGAATCTTTTCTCCAAATGTTGAGTAACTGGAACACTGAGTATGTACGAGCAAACCCCAATGCTCAACCTCCCCCACCTCCTCCTATACCTCAGCCTGTACTTATGGCTCCCTAAGGTGTAGAAATGGTGAGGACAACTAAGCCCCAGTAGACAAAATTCGTAAGCAAGGGGCTGAGGATTTTCGAGCTAATATAGATGATAACCCTGAGCGAGCGGAGTTCTGGCTGGAGAACTCAATGAGGGTTTTTGATGAACACTCCTATACACCTGAGGAGAGCTTGAAATGTGTTGTATCTTTGCTGAGGGACTCGGGATACCATTGGTGAAAAATGTTGACATCAGTGGTCCCTAAAGAGAGGGTAACGTGGGACTTCTTATTGGAAGAGTTTCAAAAGAAGTGTATAAGTCAATGATTTGTAGACCAGAAACAGAAAGAATTCCTTGAGATAAAGCAAGGAAAAATGACTGTGGCATAATATGAGTGCAAATTTGTTAAGCTCAGCAAGTATGCACAAGAATGTGTATCCATGAAAGCTATCTTATGTAAGAGATTTGAAGATGGGTTGAATGAAGATGTCAGACTCTTAGTCGGGATTTTCGAGCTAAAAGAATTTGTGGTATTGGTGGATAGGGCTAGTAAGGGCGAATAATTGAATAAGGAAAGAGGAAAGCCCTAAGTGAGGCTAGAGATGCAAGGAAGAGGCCGATGAGTAAATTAAATCAAACTCAATCGAAGAGGTCTAGGGAAGTGAACCCTCAGATGATTACATCAGTCGGGTATTCGCAAAGAGAGCGAGGCAGCATGTATTCGTGTTCAAAGTTCAAGCCACCTCAATGGCAAGTGCGGGCAACCCAAAGTCCAAACAAGAGTGCCCAAGGTGTGGCAGACATCACACTGGGGAGTGTTGGGGAAGCAATCGAAATTGCTATAAGTGTAGATCGCTCGACCATCTTATCCAAAATTGTCCTGAAAGGGATGACAAGGAGAGGAAGTAATAGATAAGATCAAGCAGTGCATCCTTTAGAGGTAGGCCACAAAAGAACTCGGGAGGTGAGACTAGTGGTAGAGGTGTATCACGAGACACTACTGTGAGGTCAGAGGGTCGGGCGCCAGCAAGAACTTATGCTATTTGCACTCGTGAAAAGGCATCATCATCGAATGTAATAACGGGTACATTTTCTCTCTATGGCACCTCTGTTATTGCTTTAATTGACCCGAGATCAACTCATTCTTATATTTGTATGAGATTGGCATCTAGTTTGAATATGACTGTTGAGTCTACTAAATTTGTTGCAAAAGTGTCAAACCCACTAGGTAAGCAGGTGTTAGTTGACAAGGTGTGTAGGAACTATTCTCTGATAATTAGGGTCATTGTTTCCCGGCAAACCTTATTTTGTTGCCGTTTGATGAATTTGATTTGATTCTTGGTATGGATTGGTTGACTACCCATGGTGTTTTAGTGAATTTTTGTAGTAAATTTATTGAATTGAAATGTGAAAATGGGGATGTTATTCGGGTTGAATCAGGTGAGGCAGATAGTTTGCCGGTGATGATTTCTTCCATGATAGCTGAAAAATATCTGAGAAAAGGGTATGAATCTTATCTCACTTTCGTATTAAACACTCAATAGTCTGAAATAAAGATTGAGACAGTACCGATTGTATGTGAGTATCTGGATGTGTTTCCGGAAGAGTTGCCCGGATTACCCCCAGTTAGAGAGGTTGAGTTTGGAATTGAGTTAATTTCAGGAACAGCACCCATTTCAGTTGTTTCGTATAGGATGGCCCCACTAGAGTTGAAAGAACTAAAAGTTCAGTTGCAAGAGTTGACGGATAAGGGTTTTGCAAGACATAGCTATTCACCGTGGGGTGCCCCAGTACTCTTTGTAAAGAAGAAAGATGGGTCGATGAGATTGTGCATAGACTATAGACAGCTCAACAAAGTAACTGTGAAGAACAAGTGTCCTTTACCGAGGATATATGATCTATCCGATCAACTGAAGGGAGCTACGGTGTTCTCAAAGATTGACATGAGGTCTGGTTATTACCAGTTGAAGGTTAAGGAACAAGATGTGCCGAAAACAACATTCAGGATGAGGTATGGCCATTATGAGTTTCTAGTCATGCCGTTCAGTTTCACGAATGCTCCTGTGGTTTTTATAGACTTAATGAACCGTGTCTTCCGACCGTATTTAGACAAGTTCATGGTTGTCTTTATTAATGACATAGTGGTTTACTCTCGAGATGAGAGTGATCATGTGGAGCATCTGAGGATTGTCTTACAGATTTTAAGGGACGAGCAGTTATATGCTAAATTTAAAAAGAGCGAGTTTTGGCTTTGAGAGGTTGGATTCTTAGGACACATTGTGTCGGGTGAGGGTATTAGAGTTGATCCGAGAAAGGTCTCGGCTATTGTGGAGTGGAAACCGTCGAGGAACTTGTTGAAAATCAGAAGCTTATTGGGTTTAGCAGGGTACTATAGACGGTTCGCGAAGGGATTCTTTATGATTGCTACTCCGATGATGAAACTATTGCACAAGGATGTTAAGTTTGAATGGACTGAAAAATGCCAACAGAGTTTTGAGAGATTGAAAATGTTGTTGATAGAGGCACCAGTTTTGGTACAACCTGAGTCAGGAAAAGAGTTTATGGTCCACAGTGATGCATCGTTAAATGGTCTCGGTTGTTTGTTAATGCAAGAGGGTAAGGTAGTCGCTTACGCCTCGAGACAACTAAAAGTATATGAGAAGAATTATCTAGCTCATGACCTGGAGTTGGCCGCAATTATTTTCGCATCAAAGATCTGGCGACGTTACTTATATGGTGAGAAGTGCTGAGTCTTCATGGATCATAATAGTTTGAAGTACTTGATGGATCAAAAGGAATTAAATTTACGGCAATGGCGGTGGCTCGATTTATTGAATGACTATGAACTAGTGATCAATTACCACCCAGGGAAAGCGAATGTAGTTGCGGATGCTTTAAGTAGAAAATCCTTGTATGCTTTGAGAGCTATGAGCACGAGTTTGTCATTGTCTGATGATGGTGCTATACTGGCTGAGTTGAGAGCTAGACCACTATTTGTTCAACGAATATGTAAGGCTCAAAGGAATGATAGTGAAATACTAGCTAAAAGAGCTAAGTGTGAATTAGAAGCTAATTCTAAATTTTGGGTGAGTTCGAATGGTTGCTCAATGTTCCATGATAGAATTTGTGTACCCAGAGACTACAAGTTGATCCGAGAAATTTTACAAGAAGCACATAGTAGTTATTTGTCAGTACACCTGGCCAGTACGAAAATGTACAATGATCTGAAGAAATTGTATTAGTGGCCGAGAATGAGAAGAGAGATCTTGGAGTATGTAACAAAATGTCTGATCTGTCAACAAGTGAAAGCTGAGCATCAAGTGCCTTCGGGATTACTTCAGCCAGTGATGGTTCCCAAGTGGAAGTGGGATCGAATTATCATGAATTTTGTTACGGGCTTGCCTATGACTCAGAAGAAGAGAGATGTTGTGTGGGTTATTGTTGATAGATGAATGAAATCAGTTCACTTTATACCTGTGCGTATTGATTATTCACTAGAGAAGTTAGCCGAGTTGTATATTGCAGAGGTAGTAAGATTACATGGAGTGCCTTTATCTATTATCTCAGACAGAGACCCGAGATTTACTTCAAGGTTTTGGAAGAAGTTACAAGAGGCATTGGGTACGAGGTTAACTTTTAGTACTGCATTTCATCCTCAAACTGATCGTTAGTCTAAGAGAGTAATCCAAGTTCTTGAGGATATGCTCCGATGCTGTGTGTTAGAATTTGAAGGTAGTTGGGAAAGATGCCTACCCTTGGTTGAATTCGCTTACAACAATAGTTATCAGTCGAGCATACGGATGGCACCGTATGAAGCCTTATACGGTCATAAATGTCGAACTCCCTTGCATTGGATCTAGCTGAGTGGGAAGCAAATTCATGGGATTGATTTAGTTAAAGAGACTAAGGAGAAGGTGAGAGTAATCCGGGATAGTCTAAAGGCTGCTTCAAATCGGCAAAAGTCGTACACGAATTTGAAAAGAAAAGAAATTGAGTTCCAAGTGGGCGACAAGGTATTTCTGAAAGTGTCACCGTGGAAGAAAATATTGAGATTTGGTCGAAAGGGTAAATTGAGTCTGAGATTCATAGGGCCGTATGAGATTACCGAAAGGATTGGGCCTGTGGCATATCGGTTGGCTTTACTGGTAGAGTTAGAGAAAATTCACAATGTGTTTTATGTGTCAATGTTAAGGCGTTATCATTCCGATCCTTCGCATGTTATTCCCCCAACAGAAATTAAAATACGAATGGATATGACATATGAGGAAGAACCGATTAAAATCTTGGCTCGAGAAGTGAAACAGTTGAGGAATAAGGACATAGCCTTAGTAAAAGTGTTGTGGCAAAAACACGGTGTAGAAGAGGCTTTGTGGGAACCGGAGGAAGCAATGAGAGAGCAATATGCGAACCTCTTTACTAGTAAGATTTTCGAGGGCAAAAATCCCTAAAGGGGGAGAGTTGTAACAGCCCGATTTTAGGGCTAGTCAGAATAGTGGTTACGAGACCACTAAATTGAGGTTGACGAAAATTATTTTAGTATTATTTTATGTATTATGGTATTAATATATGGTTATATGGAAATTTTGGTTCTTTAATTCTAGTAATAGCATGTTTAATTATGAAAAAGGACTAAATCACATAAGATTCGAAAGTTCTATTTTATAAGGTAGGGGTACCTAATAGCTATAGAATGTAATTTGGAGGATTTTAAAGTGCAATTAGGCCATATTGAGGCTGTGGGCTGGCCATAGGAAGCTAGGGGGACAAGAGCATTAATTTTAGTTAATTTTGGTGACACTAGGTGATAAAGGATGAATAAAAGAATGCTAAAGAGTAAAGATATCATCTTTCACTATTCATTTTTTACCTCCATCGAAAATTTCAAGCTTAGAGGGGTTTTGAATGCTTTAAAATTTCAGCCAATTTATCTCCCTACAAGTAAGTGGTTTTAGAGGTCTTTGTTGGTGATTTTTTTTTTTTTTAGAGCTAAAAGAATTTGTGGTATTTGTGGATAGGGCTAGTAAGGTCGATGAATTGAATAAGGAAAAGAGGAAAGCCCTGAGTGAGGCTAGGGATGCAAGGAAGAGGCCGATGAGTAAATTATATCAAACTCAATCGAAGAGGTCCAGGAAAGTGAACCCTCGAATGACTACATATATCTGGTATTCGTAAAGAGAGCGAGGCAGCATGTATTCGTGTTCAAAGTTCAAGCCACCTCAATAGCAAGTGTGGGCAACCCAAAGTCCAAACCAGAGTGCCCAAGTTGTGGCAGACATCACATTGGGGATGGTTGGGGAAGCAATTGAAATTACTATAAGTGTGGATCGCTCGACCATCTTATCCGAAATAGTCCTGAAAGGGACGACAAGGAGAGGAAGCAAAAGATAAGATCAAGCAGTGCATCCATTAGAGGTAGGCAATAAAAAAACTCGGGAGGTAGGACTAGCGGTAGAGGTGTATCACGAGACACTACTGTGAGGTCAGAGGGTCGGGCACCAGCAAGAACTTATGCTATTCGTGCTCGAGAAGAGGCGTCATCATCGAATGTAATAACGGGTACATTTTCTCTCTATGACACCTCTGTTATTGCTTTAATTGACCCAGGATCAACTCATTCTTATATTTGTATGAGATTGGCATCTAGTTTGAATATGACTGTTGAGTCTACTAAATTTGTTGTAAAAGTGTCAAACCCACTAGGTAAACAGGTGTTAGTTGACAAGGTGTGTAGGAACTGTCCTCTGATAATTAGAGGTCATTGTTTCCCGACAAACCTTATTTTGTTGTCGTTTGATGAATTTGATTTGATTCTTGGTATGGATTGGTTGACTACCCATAGTGTTTTAGTGAATTGTGGTAGTAAATTTATTGAATTGAAATGTGAAAATGGGGATGTTATTCGGGTTGAATCAGGTGAGTCAGATAGTTTGCCGGTGATGATTTCTTCCATGATAGCTGATAAATATCTGAGAAATGGGTACGAATCTTATCACTCTTTCGTATTAAATACTTAAGAGTCTGAAATAAAGATTGAGACAGTACCAATTGTATGTAAGTATCCAAATGTATTTCTAGAAGAGTTGCCCGGATTGCCCCTAGTTAGAGAGGTCGAGTTTGGAATTGAGTTAATTCCAGGAACAACACCCATTTTGGTTGCTCCATATAGGATGGCCCCACTAGATTTGAAAGAACTAAAAGTTCAGTTACAAGAGTTGACGGATAAGGGTTTTGCAAGACCTAGCTATTCACTGTGGGGTGCCCTAGTACTCTTTGTAAAGAAGAAAGATGGATCGATGAGATTGTGCATAGACAATAGACAGCTCAACAAAGTAACTCTGAAGAATAAGTATCCTTTACTGAGGATATATGATCTATTCGATCAACTGAAGAGAGCTACGGGTTTCTCTAAGATTGACCTGAGGTTCGATTATTACGGTTGAAGGTTAAGGAACAAGATGTACCGAAAACAGCATTCAGGACGAGGTACGGCAATTATGAGTTTTTGGTCATCCGTTCGGTTTAACGAATGCTCCTGCAGTTTTTATGGACTTAATGAACCGTCTCTTCTGATCTTATTTAAACAAGTTCGTGGTTGTCTTTATTGATGACATATTGGTTTACTCTCGAGATGAGAGTGATCATGCGGAGCATCTGAGGTTTGTCTTACAGATTTTGAGGGACAAGCAGTTATATGCTAAATTTAGTAAGAGCGAGTTTTGGCTTTGAGAGGTTGGATTCTTAGGACACATTGTGTCGGGTGAGGGTATTAGAGTTGATCCGAGAAAGGTTTCGGCTATTGTAGAGTGAAAATCGCCGTGGAACGTGTCAAAAATTAGAAGCTTTTTTGGTTTAGTGGGGTACTATAGGCGGTTCGTGAAGGGATTCTCTATGATTGCTACTCTGATGACGAAACTATTGCACAAGGATGTTAAGTTTGAATGGACTGAAAAATGCCAACAGATTTTTGAGAGATTGAAAACGTTGTTGACAGAGGCACCTGTTTTGGTACAACCTGAGTCGGGAAAAGACTTTGTGGTCTACAGTGACGCATCATTAAATGGTCTCGACCGTGTGTTGATGCAAGATGGTAAGGTAGTCACTTACGCCTCGAGACAGCTAAAACCACATGAGAAGAATTATCTGACTCATGACCTGGAGTTGGCCGTAATTGAATTCGCGTCAAAGATCTGGCGACATTACTTATGTGGTGAGAAGTGCCAAGTCTTCACGGATCATAAGAGTTTGAAGTACTTGATGAATCAAAAGGAATTAAATTTATGGCAATGACGGTGGCTCGAATTATTGAAGGACTATGAACTAGTGATCAATTACCACCCGAGGAAAGCAAATCTAGTTGCGGATGCTTTAAGTAGAAAATCCTTATATGCTTTGAGAGCTATGAGCACGAGTTTGTCATTGTCTGATGATGGTGCTATACTGGCCGAGTTGAGAGCTAGACCACTATTTGTTCAATGAATATGTGAGGCTCAAAGGAATGATAGTGAAATACTAGCTAAAAGAGCTAAGTGTGAATCAGAAGCTAATTCTGAATTCCGGGTGAGTTCGGATGGTTTCTTAATGTTCTATGATATAATTTTTGTACCAAATGATGACAAGTTGATCCGAGAAATTTTACAAGAAGCACATAGTAGTTATTTGTCAGCACACCTAGGCAATACAAAAATGTACAATAATCTGAAGAAATTCTATTAGTGGCCGGGAATGAGAAGAGACATCTCAGAGTATGTAAAAAATGTCTAACCTGTCAACAAGTGAAAGCTGAGCATCAAGTGCCTTCGGGATTACTTCAGCCAGTGATGGTTCCCGAGTGGAAGCGGGGTTGAATTATCATGAATTTTGTTACGGGCTTGCCTATGACTCAGAAGAAGAGAGATGTTGTGTGGGTTTTGTTGATAGATGAATGAAATCGACTCACTTTATACCTGTCCGTATTGATTATTCACTAGAGAAGTTAGCCGAGTTGTATATTGCAGAGGTAGTAAGATTACATGGAGTGCCTGTATCTATTATCTCGGACAGAGACCCGAGATTTACTTCAAGGTTTTGGAAGAAGTTACAAGAGGCCTTGGGTACGAGGTTAACTTTTAGTACTGCATTTCATCCTCAAACTGATCTTTAGTCTAAGAGAGTAATCCAAGTTCTTGAGGATATGCTCCGATGCTGTGTGTTAGAATTCGAAGGTAGTTGGGAAAGATGCCTAGCCTTGGTCGAATTCGCTTACAACAATAGTTATCAGTCGAGCATACGGATGGCACCGTATGAAGCCTTATACGGTCATAAATGTCAAACTCCCTTGTATTGGATCTAGCTGAGTGGGAAGCAAATTCATGGGATTGATTTAGTTAAAGAGACTAAGGAGAAGGTGAGAGTAATCCGGGATAGTCTAAAAGTTACTTCAAATCGGCAAAAGCCATACGTGGATTTGAAAAGAAAAGAAATTGAGTTCCAAGTGGGTGACAAGGTATTTCTGAAAGTGTCACCGTGGAAGAAAATATTGAGATTTGGTCGAAAGGGTAAATTGAGTTCGAGATTCATAGGGCCATATGAGATTACTGAAAGGATTGGGCCTGTGGCATATCGGTTGGCTTTACCGGTAGAGTTAGAGAAAATCCACAATGTGTTCCATGTGTCAATGTTAAGGCGTTATCATTCCGATCCTTCGCATGTGATTCCCCTAACAGAAATTAAAATACGATTGGATATGACATATGAGGAAGAACCGATTAAAATCTTGGCTCGAGAAGTGAAACAGTTGAGGAATAAGGACATAGCCTTAGTAAAAGTGTTGTGGCAAAAACACGGTGTAGAAGAGGCTATGTGGGAACCGAAGGAAGCCATGAGAGAGCAATATTTGAACCTCTTTACCAGTAAGATTTTTGAGGGCAAAAATCCCTGAAGGGGGGATAGTTGTAACAACCTCGTTTGGGGCTAGTAGGAACAGTGGTTATGATACCACTAAACTGAGGTTGAGGAAAATTATTTCAGTATTATTTTATGTATTATGGTATTAATATATGGTTATATGGAAATTTTGGTTCTTTAATTCTAGCAATATCATGTTTAATTGTGAAAAAGGACTAAATCCCATAAGATTTGAAAGTTCTATTTTATAAGGTAGGGGTATCTAATAGCTATAGAAAGTAATTTGGAGGATTTTAAAGTCCAATTAGGCCAAATTGAGGGTGTGGGCTGGCCATAGGAAGCTAGGGGGACAAGAGCATTAATTTTAGTCAATTTTGGTGACATTAGGTGATAAAGGATGAATAAAAAAAATGCTAAAGAGGAAAGATATCATCTTTTACTATTCATTCTTCACCTCCATCGAAAATTTCAAGCTTAGAGGGGTTTTGAATGCTTTAAAATTTCAACCAAGTTATCTCCCTACAAGTAAGTGATTTTAGAGGTCTTTCTTGGTGATTTTTATGTTTTTGGAGTCCCCAAAGCATAGAATGATTTTAATGCATTATAATCATAGAATGATCTAAACGAATTGAATTTCCTTGTTATAGACCAAGAAGAGTGTAGAATCAACCTTGACCGTGGAAAAGGCAAGGTGACGGATTAAGTTGTTGGTTAACATTTTTTGCACTGAGGTAAGTTTATGTGTAAGCAATGTATATTTTTGTCAAAATTATGTTGCTAATTAGACTATGACATGATTGAGAACATATGTGGTACTAGTAGATTGAATGTGGTAGTCATTGAATAATTATCGTATGAATGATGAAATAATCATGTGAATGTGTAATGACGACACTTAATGGTGGGCTAAGTGCGATACCACCTTGTTGTTTAATTACAATTGGGTTTTTGTGCGATACCATCATTTATTAATCTTTTGGTGGGCTGTGTGCGATACCACCATAACTAATCTTTTGGTGGGCTATGTGCGATACCACCCTAATAAAGACTGATGGTGGGCTAAGTGCGAAACCACCGAGTAATTCGACTATGAGTAATGGATTTAGATATAGTGATGTGTTGTATTGTGTGACCTTGTGATGCTAAGTGCAGGGGAACCATTAATGAATGTATGCATTGTGCTTGTGATGTAGTTGGAATGTGTGAATGGAGGAAATGAGTAAGTATGATCATTAATGTAGATTGTTTCTTGCTTAGTATATAATGTTATGAAATTGTTTAATGCTTGTTAAAATGCTTATATTGTTTACACGTAAACTTACTAAGCTTAAAGCTTACTCCCCTTTCTTTCCCTTTTTTATAGAGCTTAAGAGCTGAGTCGGAATACGCTGATAACCAAGAGACCGCCCACACTATCAGCTCATCTTGGTCTACCTAGACTTAATTATTTTGTAAATGGCATGTATAGGGGCTAGACTAGTTAGATTATTTTGTTATTTTGGCCAAAGGTGTATTGGCTCTTGCTAAGACATTAATTTTGTAAATTGCCATGAATGATGGCTCACCTTACCATTTATGAAATTATAAAGTTATCTATGGGAGTTCATGTTGAAGTTATGAGATGTTTATTAGTATGTTGAATGGGTTCATGTAGTGTAAGCTATATGGGTGCAAAGTGGCAAATAGCCTCGTTCTCGTCAACATGGGTAGGCACACGGGCGTGTGTCTAGGCTGTGTGTGACACACGATCATGCCACGGGCATGTGCCCAGACTGTGTGAAGTCTGTATCTTGAAATTAAAATTTGAATCGTCATACGGTTGAAGCACACGGGCATGCAAAGGCCGTGGGGAAATTGTCAGAGGAGACCGCGGGCCAGCCATATGGGCGTATGTCTAGGTCGTGTGACCCAAGTCAGTGTTGCCCACGAGTGTCGAACACGAACGTATCAATAGGCTTTAAGACCGTATGTGTGAAGTCAGTATTCACCACGGTTGTGAAACATGGGTATGTGTGTCTACACACAGGCGTGTCTCATTTTACACGAGCGTGTGAGCCGTATATAAAAGAGAAAATTTGTAAAGGTTAAAAAAGTTTCGGTATAGTCTCGATAATCTTCATGTGTATGAGTGAGGTCTCGTAAGTCGAGTATGAGGTTGTTAAGGTGACCAGAGGGAGCAGTCATGATGGGTCTAAGCGGCGAGTGAGATGACTTTATTAAGGTAATGCCTTGAGCCTAGTTTCGACGTAGAACACGGGTAAGGGGTGTTACATTTAGTGGTATCAGAGCTATGGTTTAGTCGGTTCTAGGACTACCGTAGCGTGTGTAGGAGTCTAGCTATACATGCCATAAGCGTATAATGATAATGAGGTGGCTTCTGATGATTTTAAATTTGTTCTATGTAGTATATGGATCCCTATCAGTCAGTAGCCGATGATGCAGCTAGTAATATGTCGGCTCCCGCGCAAGGGACCGCGCCTGTGCAGAGTGAACTCGAGACTAGGGGTCCAGGAGAAGAGGCTCAGGAAGCCTTTCTCCAAATGATGAGTAATTGGTACACTGAGTTTGTATGAGCAAACCCCAATGCTCAACCTCCTCCACCTCCTCCTATACCTCAGCCCGTACCTGTGGCTCCCTAAGGTGTAGAAATGGTGAGGACAACTAAACCCCAGTAGACAAAATTCGTAAGCAAGGGGCTGAGGATTTTCGAGCTAATATAGATGATGACCCTGAGCGAGCGGAGTTCTGGCTGGAGAACTCAATGAGGGTTTTTGATGAACTCTCCTGTACACCTGAGGAGAGCTTGAAATGCGCTGTATCTTTGCTGAGGGACTCGGCATATCATTGGTGGAAAATGTTGACATCAGTGGTCCCTAAAGAAAGGGTAACGTGGGACTTCTTATTGGAAGAGTTTCGAAAGAAGTGTATAAGTCAACAATTTGTAGACGAGAAACGGAAAGAATTCCTTGGGTTAAAGGAAGGAAAAATGTCTGTGACGGAATATGAGCACGAATTTGTTAAGCTCAGCAAGTATGCGCAAGAATGTGTATCCACGGAAGCTATCTTATGCAAGATATTTGAAGATAGGTTAAATGAAGATGTCAGACTCTTAGTCGGGATTTTAGATCTAAAAGAATTTGTGGTATTGGTGGATAAGGCTAGTAAGGGCGAAAAATTGAATAAGGAAAAGAGGAAAGCCCTGAGTGAGGCTAAGGATGCAAGGAAGAGGCCGATGAGTAAATTATATCAGACTCAATTGAAGAGGTCTAGGGAAGTGAACCCTCGGATGACTACATCAGTCGGGCATTCGCAAAGAGAGCGAGGCAGGATGTATTCGGGTTCAAAGTTCAAGCCACCTCAATGGCAAGTGTGGGCAACCCAAAGTCCAAACCAGAGTGCCCAAGTTATGGCAGACATCACACTGGGGAGTGTTGGGAAAGCAATCGAAATTGCTATAAGTGTGGATCGCTCGACCATCTTATCCAAAACTGTCCTGAAAGGGATGACAAGGAGAGGAAGCAAGAGAAAAGATCAAGCAGTGCATCCTTTAGAGGTAGGCCACAAAAGAACCGAAGAGGTGGGAGTAGTGGTAGAGGTGTATCACGAGACACTACTGTGAGGTCAGAGGGTCAGACGCCATCAAGAACTTATGCTATTCGCGCTCCACAAGAGGCGTCATCATCGAATGTAATAACGGGTACATTTTCTCTCTATAACACCTCTGTTATTGCTTTAATTGACCCAGGATCAACTCATTCTTATATTTGTATGAGATTGGCATCTAGTTTGAATATGACTTTTGAGTCTACTAAATTTGTTGTAAAAGTGTCAAACCCACTAGGTAAACAGGTGTTAGTTGACAAGGTGTGTAGGAACTATCCTCTTATAACTAGGGGTCATTGTTTCCCGACAAACCTTATTTTGTTGTCGTTTGATGAATTTGATTTGATTCTTGGTATGGATTGGTTGACTACCCATAGTGTTTTAGTGAATTGTGGTAGTAAATTTATTGAATTGAAATATGAAAATGGGGATGTTATTCGGGTTGAATCAGGTGAGTCAGATAGTTTGCTGGTGATGATTTCTTCCATGATAACTGAGAAATATCTGAGAAAAAGGTACGAATCTTATCTCTCTTTCATATTAAACACTCAAGACTCTAAAATAAAAATTGAGACAGTACCGATTCTATGTGAGTATCCAGATGTATTTCCAGAAGAGTTTGGAATTGAGTTAATTCCAGGAATAGCACCCATTTCGGTTGCTCCGTATAGGATGGCCCCACTAGAGTTGAAAGAACTGAAAGTTCAGTTGCAAGAGTTGACGGATAAGGGTTTTGCAAGACCTAGCTATTCACCGTGGGGTGCCCCAGTACTCTTTGTAACGAAGAAAGATGGGTCGATGAGATTATGCATAGACTATAGATAGCTCAACAAAGTAACTGTGAAGAACAAGTATCCTTTACCGAGGATATATGATCTATTCGATCAACTGAATGGAGCTACGGTGTTCTCCAAGATTGACCTGAGGTCCAGTTATTACCAATTGAAGGTTAAGGAACAAGATGTACCGAAAATAGCATTCAAGATGAGGTATGGCCATTATGAGTTTCTAGTCATGCCGTTCGGTTTAACAAATGCTCCTGCGGTTTTTATGGACTTAATGAACCGTGTCTTCCCATCGTATTTAGACAAGTTCGTGGTTGTCTTTATTGATGACATACTGGTTTACTCTCGAGATGAGAGTGATCATGTGGAGTATCTGAGGATTGTCCTACAGATTTTGAGGGACAAGCTGTTATATGCTAAATTTAGTAAGAGCGAATTTTGGCTTCGAGAGGTTGGATTCTCAGGACACATTGTGTCAGGTGAGGGTATTAGAGTTGATCCGAGAAAGGTCTCGGCTATTGTGGAGTGAAAACCACCGAGGAACGTGTCAAAAATTAGAAGCTTTTTAGGTTTAGCGGGGTACTATTGGCGATTCGTGAAGGGATTCTCTATGATTGCTACTCCGATGACGAAACTATTGCACAAGGATGTTAAGTTTGAATGGACTAAAAAATGCCAACAGAGTTTCGAGAGATTGAAAACGTTGTTGACAGAGGCACCAGTTTTGGTACAACCTGAGTCGGGAAAAGAGTTTGTGGTTTAGAGTGACACATCGTTAAATGGTCTCGGTTGTGTGTTGATGCAAGAGGGTAAGGTAGTCGCTTATGCCTCGAGACAACTAAAACCACATGAGAAGAATTATCTGACTCATGACCTGGAGTTGGCCGCAATTGATTTTGAGTCGAAGATCTGGCGACATTACTTATATGGTGAGAAGTGTCGAGTCTTCACGGATCATAAGAGTTTGAAGTACTTAATGGATCAAAAGGAATTAAATTTATTGCAACGGCGGTGGCTCGAATTATTGAAGGACTATGAACTAGTGATCAATTACCACCCGGGGAAAGCGAATCTAGTTGCGGATGCTTTAAGTAGAAAATCCTTGTATGCTTTGAGAGCTATGAGCACGAGTTTGTCGTTGTCTGATGATGGTGCTATACTAGCTGAGCTGAGAGCTAGACCACTATTTGTTCAACGAATATGTGAGGCTCAAAGGAATGATAGTGGAATACTAGCTAAAAGAGTTAAGTGTGAATCAGAAGCTAATTCTGAATTTCGGGTGAGTTCGGATGGTTGCTTAATGTTCCATGATAGAATTTGTGTACCCAGTGACGGCGAGTTGATCCGACAAATTTTACAAGAAGAACATAGTAGTTATTTGTCAGCACACCTGGGCAGTACAAAAATGTACAATGATCTGAAGAAATTCTATTGGTGGCCGGGAATGAGAAGAGACATCTCGGAGTATGTAACAAAATGTCTAATCTGTCAGCAAGTGAAAGCTGAGCATCAAGTGCCTTTAGGATTACTTCAGCCAGTGATGGTTCCTGAGTGGAAGTGGGATCGAATTACCATGAATTTTTTTACGGGCTTGCCTATGACTCCAAAAAAGAGAGATGTTGTGTGGGTTATTATTGATAGATTAACAAAATCGGCTCACTTTATACCTGTGCGCATTGATTATTCACTAGAGAAGTTAGCCGAGTTGTATATTGCAAAGCTAGTAAGATTACATGGAGTGCCTGTATCTATTATCTTGGACAGAGACCCGAGATTTACTTCGAGGTTTTGGAAGAAGTTATAAGAGGCCTTGGGTACGAGGTTAAATTTTTGTACTGCATTTCATCCTCAAACTGATGGTCAGTCTGAGAGAATAATCCAAGTTCTTGAGGATATGCTCCGATGTTGTGTGTTAGAATTCGAAGGTAGTTGGGAAAGATGCCTACCCTTGGTCGAATTCGCTTACAACAATAGTTATCAGTCGAGCATACGGATGGCACCGTATGAAGCCTTATACGGTCGTAAATGTCGAACTCCCTTGTATTGGACCGAGCTGAGTGGGAAGCAAATTCATGGGATTGATTTAGTTAAAGAGACTGAAGAGAAGGTGAAAGTAATCTAGGATAGTCTGAAAGCTGCTTCGGACCGGCAAAAGTCGTATGCAGATTTGAAAAGAAAAGAAATTGAGTTCCAAGTGGGCGACAAGGTATTTCTGAAAGTGTCACCGTGGAAGAAAATATTGAGATTTGGTCGAAAGGGTAAATTGAGTCCGAGATTCATAGGGCCGTATGAGATTACCGAAAGGATTGGGCCTGTGGCATATCAGTTGTCTTTACCGATAGAGTTTGAGAAAATTCACAATGTGTTCCATGTGTCAATGTTAAGGTGTTATAGTTCCGATCCTTCGCATGTGATTCCCCCAACAGAAATTAAAATACGACTGGATATGACTTATGAGGAAGAACCGATTAAAATCTTGGCTCGAGAAGTGAAACAGTTGAGGAATAAGGACATAGCCTTAGTAAAAGTGTTGTGGCAAAAACACGGTGTAAAAGAGGCTATGTGGGAACCGGAGGAAGCCATGAGAGAGCAATATCCGACCTCTTTACTAGTAAGATTTTCGAGGGCAAAAATCCCTAAAGGAGGGAGAGTTTTAATAGCCTGGTTTTGGGGCTAGTCAGAACAGCGGTTACGGGACCACTAAACTGAGGTTGAGGAAAATTATTTTAGTATTATTTTATGTATTATGGTATTAATATATGGTTATATAGAAATTTTGGTTCTTTAATTCTATCAATAGCATGTTTAATTGTGAAAAAGGACTAAATCTCATAAGATTTGAAAGTTCTATTTTATAAGGTAGGGGTATCTAATAGCTATAGAATATAATTTGGAGGATTTTAAAGTGCAATTAGGCCATATTGAGGGTGTGGGCTGGCCGTAGGAAGCTAGGGGGACAAGAGCATTAATTTTAGTCAATTTTGGTGACATTAGATGATAAAGGATGAATAAAAAAATGCTGAAGAGGAAAGATATCATCTTTCACTCTTCATTATTCACCTCCATCGAAAATTTCAAGCTTAGAGGGGTTTTGAATGCTTTAAAATTTTAGCCAAGTTATCTCCCTACAAGTAAGTGATTTTAGAGGTCTTTCTTAGTGATTTTTATGTTTTTGGAGTCCCCAAAGCTTAAGCTAGCTAATGAGGGGACCAATTTGCAATATGGTTGAAAATCTAGGACTTGCCATGAGAGTAGTTATGTTGTTAGTTGAGTTTTCATGGAAGAAAATGAATGTTAGGGAGGTGAGAAATAACTTTTGTGAAAGGTGTTAGCATGAAAACACCTAAATAGGACTTAACTGCAAAGAATGAATTTGTCATAAATGCATGAAATGGTAAGAATGGTGAGTAGTTGTAAGAGAAATTAATGTTCAGCTAGGCTTGTTTGTTAAGAAAATGTGATGAAAAATGAATTACGAGCCTAGGGGAAAAATCGTAATTTTGCCAAAATACAAGGGCAAAATGGTCATTTCTGCCCAAATGTAGATTTTAATGCATTGTGATCATAGAATGATCTAAACGAATTGAATTTCCTTGTTATAGACCAAGAAGAGTGTGGAATCAACCTTGACCGTGGAAAAGGCAAGGTGACGGATTAAGTTGTTGGTTAACATTTTTTGCACCGAGGTAAGTTTATGTGTAAACAATGTATATTTTTGTCAACATTATGTTGCTAATTAGACTATGGCATGAGTGAGAACATATGTGGTACTAGTAGAATGAATGTAGTAGTCATTGAATAATTATCGTATGAATGATAAAATAATCATGTGAATGTGTAATGACGACACTTAATGGTGGGCTAAGTGCGATACCACCTTGTTATTTAATTACAATGGGCTATGTGCGATACCATCATCTATTAATCTTTTGGTGGGCTGTGTGCGATACCACCGTAACTAATATTTTGGTGGGTTGTGTGCAATACCACCGTAACTAATCTTTTGGTGGGCTATGTGCGATACCACCCTAATAAAGACTGATGGTGGGCTAAGTGCGAAACCACCGAGTAATTCGACTATGAGTAATGGATTTAGATATAGTGATGTGTTTTATTGTGTGACCTTGTGATGCTAAGTGCAGGGGAACTGTTAATAAATGTATGCATTGTGCTTGTGATGTGGTTGGAATGTGTGAATGGAGGAAATGAGTAAGCATGATCATTAGTGTAGATTGTTTCTTGCTTAGTATATAATGTTATGAAATTGTTTAATGCATGTTAAAATGCTTATATTATTTACACGTAAACTTACTAAGCTTAAAGCTTACTCCCCTTTCTTTCCCTTGTTTTATAGAGCTTAAGAACCGAGCCGAGATACGCTGATAACCAGGAGACCGCCCACACTATCAGCTCATCTTGGTATACCTAGACTTAATGATTTTGTAAATGGCATGTATAGGGGCTAGACTAGTTAGATTATTTTGTTATTTTGGCCAAAGGTGTATTGGCTGTTGTTAAGACATTAATTTTGTACATTGCCATGAATGATGGCTCACCTTACCATTTATGAAATTATAAAGTTATCTGTGGGAGTTCATGTTGAAGTTATGAGATGTTTATTAGTATGTTGAATGGGTTCATGTAGTGTAAGCTATAGGGGTGCAAAGAGCTTGGCAAACAGCCTCGTTCTCGTCCACATGGGAAGGCACACGGGTGTGTGCCCAGACTTTATGAAGTTTGCATCTTAAAATTGAAATTTGAATCGTCACACGATTAAAGCACACGGGCGTGCATAGGCCGTGGGGAAATAGTCGGAGGCGACCACGGACCAGCCATATAGGCGTGTGTCCAAGTCGTGTGACCTAAGTTAGTGTTGCCCATGAGTGTCGAACACGGGCGTGTGAATAGGCTTTGAGACCTTGTGTGTGAAGTCAATATTCACCAAGGTTGTGGAGCATGGCTGTGTGTGTCTACACACGGGCGTGTGAGCCCTATATAAAAAGTGAAAATTTGTAAATGTTGAAAAAGTTCCAGTATAGTCTTGATAATTTTCGTGTGTTTGAGTGAGGTCTCGTTCGTCGAGTATGAGGTTGTTAAGGCGACCAGAGGGAGTAGTCATGATGGGTATAAGTGGCGAGTATGACGAATTTATTAAGGTAACAGCTTGAGCCTAGTTCTGGCGTAGAACACGGGTAAGGGGTGTTACACCCCCATGGATAGTGAAACACCCCTTACCCGTATTCGACACCTGAACCGGGTTCGAGGCATTACCGTACTTAAATTACTCAAATATATAATCTCATTCCTACTTAAAACTTCTCATTCAAAACCATAACGTCCCTCTTGTAGGTCTACTAGACATTAAACATACATATTAAATGGTTCGAGACTAAACCGAAAATTTTGAAGAGGGACATGCCCATGTGGGCAGGCCGTGTAATCACACACACCCGTGTCCCTAGTCCGTGTGGATTTTATTTTTCATATCGAACCTACAGGGGTTTTCACATAGCCTAACACACGCCCGTTTCCATAGCCCATGTCCCACACACGGCCATGACATGCCCGTGTCTTCACCCGTGTGTGAAAACCTTGACATTCTGTTTATGACGTCATCATCTCAATAAGGTCACACGGCCAAGGCACACACCCATGTCCTTAGACCGTGTGTCCAATTAAATTCCTAATTTCAGGAGCAGACTTCACACGGCACGGGCACATGCATGTGTCTTAGGTCATGTCTCCCACACGGTTGAGACACAGGGCCGTGTCTCAGCCCGTGTGTTTACTACTAGGCATACTGACTTACCAACTTAGCATGCAGGTGTAACACCCCTATCCCGTATCTGATCACCGGATTAGGGTTAAAGGCGTTACCAGATAGATCAAAAACATTTACAGAATTAATCGTTCAACCATTCATTAATATCAATCATAATGTCCCTTAAGTAGGTCATCGAGACCTTAAGCACGATTATAAATTGAGTCGCGACTAAATCGAAACACATAAGTAATTTCATAAAAATTTGAAACTTTTCTAACATACAGGGGACACACGACTGTGGGGGTAGGCCGTGCCTCACCCACGGCTACATGACACCCCCGTGCGACCTCCCCGTGGTAGTATTCTGCCAAATTCAACACGGTCACCAAGCACGCCCATGTGCTAAGGCCGTGTATTAATAGATCACATACTGCCATTTGTCACTTGGCCACCAAGCACACCCGTGTCGAGGCCGTGTGCAATTTAAGCCACATTCTGCCCATTTACCCACGGTCTTAGACACGCCCGTGTGCCTCAACTGTGTGACATTATAGACCCTTTTACAAGGCCAATATGCCACCCACTTAGGGTCTTCCTACAAGCAATATATACCAAAACATAATATGCATATATGGCAACCAAAACATATCAAATGGTTCACTTCATCCATACATTCAATACCAATTCTATTCATACCAAATTGTAAACTAAATCCTACATCATTTCAAACAAGTATCACCCATTTGCTTAACCAAAACTTAACCATTCATATGCATCATAACATACTAAATATATGCTTCATAATTCATTCATTCAAACATTTATCAACTCAAAAACTTGCCAATACACATGGCCATGCTCACTTCATAAACATATACACCTATCTAGCCTATACATGCCATAATTAGCCATATACATTTTCAAAAGGGTACCAAAATAAGTTTAGTAGTGTGATGACGATCCTTGACAATCCCGAGCCTTCAGTAGCTTCGGTGACTTATAAAACAGAGAAAACACACACATACAGAGTAAGTTTTTCGAAAGCTTAGTAAGTCATATACAAATAAACACATTGGCACATATATATTTCGATCACTTGGCAACTATCACATATATAACTTGGTTCATAAACTTATGGCCACATTTGCCACATTCAACATTTTATGATTCACATTCTCTTTTTCAATCATACTCTTCTTCATATCAAAGTCATATGGGTACTTACCTTTTATGCACACTTAATGTGCATTCAACGTACCCGAAACGGATAATCACTCACTTATTGATCATAGCTCGAATATACCATTCGTATTGTAGACTTGCCCGTTGAACCCTTAGGAACTTAGTAGGATACTCAGAAAGCTCGGAATAGTAGTACAATGCCAATGTCCCAGATGAGGTCTTACATGCACTCGTATATCGATGCCATCGTCCCGATATAGGGTCTTACGTCGCATGATCATAACGATGCCAACGTCCTAGACGTGGTCTTACGCGAGTCAATATGATGCCGATGTCCCAGACATGGTCTTACTCATAAAGTTCATATCGATGCCTACGTCCTAGATGAGGTCTTTTACATATAATTCATATCGATGCCTACGTCCCAGATGAGGACTTACACAAATTTCAAATCAACACCAACGTCCCAGACGTGGTCTTACATGATAAAACAGAACAGATACCTATGTCATGACATGGCTAATCCTATCTATTCCTAGGTTCGTACGGGACTTCTCAGCTTTATCACTATACCGAACTTATTTCAAAATTTACGTGTAACACCCCTATCCCATGTTCGATCACCGGATTAGGGTTAAAGGTATTACGAGACAGATCGAAAACATTTACAGAATTAACAGTACAACCATTCTTCAATATCAATCATAATGTCCCTTAAGTAAGTTATCGAGACCTTAATCATGCTTATAAATCGAGTTGGGACTAAACCGAAACACATAATAAATTTCATAAAAATTTGAATATTTTCTAACATATAGAGGACACACGGCCGTGGGGGTAGGCCGTGCCTCACCCACGGCTACTGGACACTCCTGTGTCCTCCCGTGGTGGTATATCGCCAAATTCAACACGGTCACCAAGCACGCCTGTGCTAAGGTCATGTACTACTAGATCACATACTTCCATTTCTCACACGGCCACTAAGCACACCTGTGTAGAGGTCATGTGCAATTTAAGCCACATTCTCGCTAATTTACCCATGGTCTTAGGCACTTGGTGTGCCTCAACTGTGTGACATTATAGGCCATTTTACAAGGCCAATATGCCACCCATTTTGGGTCTCACCTACAAGCAATACATACCAAAACATAGTATGCATATATGGCAACCAAAACATATCAAATGGTTCACTTCACCCATACATTCAATACCAATTCCATTCATACCAAATTTAAAACTAAATCCTACATCATTTCAAACATATAACATCCATTTGCTTAACCAAAACTTAACCATTCCATATGTATCAAGACATACTAAATGTATATTCTTCATAACTCATTCATTCAAACATTTATCAACTCAAAAGCTTGCCAATACACATGGCCATGCTCACTTCATAAACATATACACCTATCTAGCCTATACATGCCATAATTAGCCATATACATTTTCAAAAGGGTACCATAAAAAGTTTAGTAGTGTGATGACGATCCTTGACAATCCCAAGCCTTCAGTAGCTTCGACGACCTATAAAACAGAGAAATTACACACACAGAGTAAGCTTTCCAAAAGCTTAGTAAGTCATATAGAAATAAACTTGGCATGAAAAAACATAAATGCAATTTGAAACATTTGCACATCTCATTCACTTAACAATTTATCATGTACATGCTTGATCCATACTTATGACTACAATGGTCACTTTTATCCATTCAAAACTCATTTGAAGCGCATGGCTCATTCACAATCTTCTTTGCATCTCATTTACATTATCCTATTCAAACATACCTTTCTTCAAATCAAAGTCATATGCATACTTACCATTCATGCATACTTAATGCACATACAACGTACCTGAATCGGGTATTCATTCACTTAATTGATCATAACTCAGATATACCATTCGTATTGCAGAC
Source organism: Gossypium rotundifolium (assembly GCA_025506655.1). Lineage (NCBI taxonomy): Eukaryota > Viridiplantae > Streptophyta > Magnoliopsida > Malvales > Malvaceae > Gossypium > Gossypium rotundifolium. The sequence continues at coordinate 32,238,559 of CP106725.1, read as the reverse complement.
TTGCCCATTGAACCCTTAGGAACCTAGTAGGATACTCAGAAAGCTCAGAATAGTAGTACAATGCCAACGTTTGAGACGAGGTCTTACATGCACTCCTATATCGATGCCACTGTCCCAGACAGGGTCTTACACATATAGATCATAACGATGCCAACGTCCCAGACGTGGTCTTACACGAGTCAATATAATGCCGATATCCCAGACATGGTCTTACTCATAAAGTTCATATCGATGCCTACGTCCCAGACGAGGTCTTTTACATAAACTTCATATCGATGCCTACGTCCCAGACGAGGTCTTATACGAAATTTCAAATCAACACCAACGTCCCGGACGTGGTCTTACATGATAAAACAGAACAGATACCTATGTCATGACATAGCTAATCCTCTCTATTCCTAGGTTCGTATGGGACTTCTCGGCTTTATCACTATATCGGACTTATTTTGGAATTCACGCACTTAGCATCTCATACTCATTCATTTTCATTGATAGACATATGAATACATATATTCAATTCAATACAGATAAGTTTATTTGCACAATAACTTACATCAGATTCGGTTTATCGAGATGATAACGGCTACTCGTTAACTTTCGCTTTCCCGCGATCTAAGTCCATTTTCCTCGGTTCTTAATCTAAACATATTCAGAATTAACCCTTTTTATTCACTATTTCATTCAATTCAATCCATAGACACTCATTTAAGGCTATTTGCAAATTAACCCTCATATTTGCACACTTTAACAATTTAGTTCATTTTTCACAAAACATCAAATTCACAAAATCCACACACACACATGCTTGGCCGAAGCTCTCTAGGGACTATACAAGCCCAAATATTTCATCAAATTTGCTATTTAGTCCTTTAATTTACCATTTTCACAATTTAGCCCTATTTTGCTAAATTCATCAAAACTTCAAGAACAAAACATGTCCATCAAACACATATCTTTCATATTTCACTATTAAACATCACAAATCATATGAGTTCATCAAAGTCTCATTTCACAAACATCATCAATCTTCAAAATTGAAGCATGGGTTTAGAAGCATTCGAAGCAATGATTATAAAAACATAGAAATTATCGAAAATCGAAGTCAAAACTTACCTTAATCAAGCTTAAAGAGTGTCGAATGCCCTAGCTTGTATTTTTTTCTTTCTTTGGTGATTTTCGACTAACAAAGGATGATATCTATCATCTTTTCTTTGTTTTTTTATTATTACAACATATTATTATTCATTTACTAAAATGCCCTTTCACTTAATATAAGAAAACATATATATAACAAGGGCACATTTGACCTTTATCCATCCACTATCTAAAAAATGGTCTTATTGCCTAATAAGGCCTTCTCTTTTAAAAGCCATAACATCTTGATACTTAACAATTATCATGCAACTTTCACATTCAATGCATTTCAGTCCTTTTGTCAAATTAAACTCGCAAACAAACAAATTCTCTTACAGAAATTTACCACATGCTAATTCACATATCATCGGCACAGAATATAATATTAAAATATTATACGGACTCAGATTTATGGTCCCGAAACCATTGTTCTGAATAGGGTATAAACTGGACTATTACAATTCTCCCCCTTGAGGATTTTCGTCTCTGAAAATCTTACCGTTAAACAGATTTGGATATTACTGTCTCATCAAATCTTCAGGCTCCCATGTAGCCTCTTCTAATCCATGTCGATTCCACAATATTTTCACTAATGGAATTTTCTTGTTTCTTAACTCTTTCACTTCACAAGTTAAGATACGGATCGGTTCTTCTTCGTATGTCATGTCAGATCGAATTTCAATTTCAGATGGGGCAATCACATGTGACGATTAGACTGATATCTACGGAGCATCGAAACGTGAAATACATTGTGCATCTTTTCTAATTTAGAGGGTAACTTCAATCTATATGCAACAAGCCCAATACGTTCAATAATCTCATATGGTCTGATGAATCTCGGACTTAACTTGCCTTTACGTCCGAATCGAAGCACTTTCTTTCACGGGGACACTTTCAGAAATACTTTGTCGCCGATCTCAAATTCTATATCTTTTTGCTTTAAGTCTGCATAGGACTTCTGACGATCAGATATTGCTTTCAAACAATCTCGAATCAGTTTCACTTTCTGTTCGGTATCTTTTATCAAATCGACCCCGTGTAACTTATTCTCACTGAGTTCAGTCCAATACAGAGGTGTATGACATTTACGTCCGTACAAAGCTTCATATGGTGCCATTTTAATGCTCGTCTGAAAACTATTGTTATACGCAAATTCGATCAAGGGCAGGTATTGTTCCCACGAACCATTAAACTCAAGTACACAGCATCTTAACATATCTTCTACAATCTGAATGACTCACTCGGATTGACCATCCGTCTGTGGATGAAAAGCTGTACTGAAATGCAATTTCGTGCCCAAAGCTTCTTGCAATTTCTTCCAGAACCTCGATGTGAATCTCGAGTCTCTATCTGACAAAATGGATAGTAGCATCCCGTACAATCTCACAATCTCAAAAATATAAAGCTCAGCTAATCTCTCAAGTGAATAGTTAGATTTTACCGAAATAAAATGGGCAGATTTCGTCAATTGGTCAACTACGACCCATATTGCATCCTTCTTTCTCAGAGTCAGAGGCAACCCAGAAACAAAGTCCATAGTTACTCTATCCCATTTCCATTCAGGAATTAGAATCGGCTATAACAACCCAGACGGAACTTGATGTTCTGCTTTCACTTGCTGACAAACTAAACATTTTGAAACAAAGTCAGAAATGTCTCGTTTCATGCTAGACCACCAATAGTGTTGCTTCAAATCATGATACATCTTTGTACTTCCCGGATGGACAGATAGGCGCCTGTTATGTGCTTCACCCAAAATCAATTGAATCAACTCCGGGTTTCTTGGAGTTCAGATTCGATCTCGAAATCTTAAACAATCATCAACAACTCGAAATTCAGATTCAGAATTCAATTCACACTGAGCTCGTTTCAACAACAATTCATTATCAACCTTCTGAGCATCACATATTTGCTGTACAAATAACGGTTTCACTCTCAATTCAACTATCACAGAACTATCATCAGACAAATCTATCTGAGCATTCAAAGCATGTAGTGCAAACAATGAATTTCTACTCAACGCATCTGCAACAACATTTGCTTTACGCGGATGACAATCTATCACAAGCTCATAATCTTTTAACAATTCAAGCAACCTTCTCTGACGCAGGTTCAAATCTTTTTGGGTCATTAGATATTTCAGTCTTTTATGATCTGAAAACACATGAAATTTCTCACCGTACAAATAATGACCCAAATTTTAAGTGCAAACACAATCGCAGCGAGCTCAAGGTCGTGTGTCAGATAATTATTTTCATGAGGCTTTAATTGTCTCGAAGCATAAGCTACCACTTTGCCTTCTTGCATCAAAACACACCTGCACTGCTTAACGAAGCATCATCAGATACAATGAATTTCTTACCCGATTGTAGTTGTACTAACACTGGAGCTTCTGTTAACAGAGTTTTCAACCGATCAAAACTTCTCTGACATTTATCCGACCATTCAAATCTAATATCTTTCTGAAGTAATCTTGTCAACGGAGTAGCTATTGTTGAAAAACCCTTTACAAATCTACGGTAATAACCAGCTAAACCCACAAAACTACGAAATTCAGATACATTTCTCAGAGGTTTCCAATTCAGAATAGCAGAAATCTTACTCGGATCAACACAAATCCCAAAAGCTGACACAATATGCCCCAAAAAACTGACCTCATTCAACCAGAATTCACATTTGCTAAATTTTGCGTATAATTGCTTCTCCCGCCGAGTTTGCAACACAATCCTCAAGTGTTCAGCATGTTCATTTTCATTCTGTGAGTAGATCAATATATCATCTATGAATACTACAATAAATTGATCTAAGTACGGTCTGAAAATTCTGTTCATCAGATCCAAAAAATAGCAGGAGCATTGGTTAGTCCAAATGGCATAACTAAAAACTCATAATGCCCATACCTCGTTCTGAAGGCAATTGTCGGAATATCTGAATCTTTAACTCTCAACTGGTAGTATCCCTATCTCAGATCAATCTTTGAAAATACAGTAGCTCATTTTAACTGATCGAATCACCATCAATCCTAGGCAGTGGATATTTGTTTTTTATGGCCACCTTATTCAACTGACGGTAATCAATGAACATTCTCATCGTGCCATCTTTCTTTTTCACAAATAGAATAGGTGCACCCCAAGGTGAGAAACTCGATCTAGCGAACCCTCTATCAGTCAACTCTTGCAACTGTGACTTTAACTCTTTCAACTCTGTTGGTGCCATTCTATACGGAGCTATCGAAATAGGTGTCATACCAGGAAACAATTCAATACCAAATTCAACTTCACGAATCGGAGGTAAACCTGGTAACTCTTTAGGGAACACATCAGAAAAATCACAAACAATGGGTACTGATTCAACTTTCTTCTCGGATAATTTTGAATCAATCACATAAGCAAAATATGATTCATACCCCTTTTTCACATAACTCTGAGCTTTTAAAACGGATATCATAGCAGGCAATCCATTCAAATCATCAGACTCAATCTGTACAATCTAACCATTCGAACTTCTTCAATCAATAGATTTTCTTTTACAGTTTACAACAGCATCATGCATGAACAGCCAATCCATTCCCAAAATAATATCGAATTCATCAAATGGCAAAAGCATCAGATCAGCAGGGAAACAGATATCTCGAAACATTAATGGACAGTTCTTGCATACTTTGTCAACAAGGACACTTTTGCCTAAGGGATTCGATACTTTTATAATAAACTTAGTAGACTCTACAGAAAAGTCTTGCTGAATACTAAATTCATGCATATATATGAATGCGTAGAACTAGGGTCTATCAAAGCAATCACAGTAGTATCGTAAAGAGAAAAAGTACCAGTTATCACATCAGGTGATAAAGCTTCCTCACGAGCTCGGATAGCATACGCTCTGATAGGCGCTCTAGCTTTAGATCTGACAACATTGTCTCTCATAGTTTTCTGACTACCACTGACATCCTTTACATTCTTTGATGATCGACCTCTTGCAGGTGCATTATCGATCTTGATTCTCGAATACTACGGCTCAATGCACCTGTGACAATCACGGATAAAATGATCAAGCGATTCACATCTGAAGCAAGCTCTGTCATTTAATCTACAGCTTCCCGGATGTATTTTTCCACAATGTTTACATTCAATTCTCTCAGATCGAACATTACCAACACTAGCCACTGAAGTTACTGGGTTTTTGGAACTCATTTGCAATCTAGCTCTATTTCTGTTCAAATGTCCCGCATTTTCTCGGGAACGACTTTGATCATGTAACACCCTGGTTTTAGGGGTTATGCATTTAGTGCATATCTCAGGTGTTGGTAGGTTTCTTGTGTGCTTGGGCAAGTTTTTAGGGGGTTTGGAGAACCCTGGAAGGTAGGGAAGGCTTTGGGGAATTTTTGATTTTCAAAGGTTTAAAGGGAGCTTGGTTTTGGTGGTCTTAAGAGTTTTATTTGGTGAATTTTGTCACAAAGAGGAGCTGGTGGAATGGCAAGGAGACGCCACTCTAGAGCTTGAAGGTGACGCCATTTGCATGGAGGAGGTCTTGTGTTCAAGTCAAAGTGGCCACCTTTTGTCTTTCTTTTGACGCCAAGGAGAGGAGAGGTTGTAGGCAGTTCAAACTCTGCCTTGGACCAAGTCAATAGGTGGAATGGATGGCAAGGAGTGAATTGTGGGATTTGACTAGTTCAAATTAGTTTGAACTAGTGGCTTGGAGAGCTTCTAGGAGGTGACCGATTGGGGGAATCTTCAAGTAGGTGAGTGGTCGATTTTTGGAGGTGTTAAGGAGGGAGAATGCTGAAATTCTCTTAAGCATTTTTTATGTTCGGTCAGCCTTGTTTTTGGTGCCAAAAAGCCGAATTTCTCTTTGGTGTTTTCCTTGAAACCGAAAATCCCCAAACAAAGATATAATTTAACTTGCTTTGTTGCTTCCTCATTTCTATTAGTAGCCGAATGCTCCCTTGGTCTTTGATTTTGCTTCTTATTCTCCCTTTATCATTTGGCGAACCTCCCTTTCTTCTCCTTTTCATTTGTGTTTGAAGTTTAAATTAGCATCTTCTTCTCGCACTTTCTTTCTCCCTTTCTTAAAGTGTAGTAGTCGAAACTTGTTTTCTAAACACCTTCTTCATTTCTTTCTCTCTCAAAACCGAAAGTATTTCCTCTGTTCATCTTGTTTATCTTTCTTTTCCAAAACTCTTGAGCCGAACCTTTCCTCTTGTGCCGAAATTTCCCTTTTCTTTTCTTTGTCGCCTTGACCGGATAATAAGTGTGGTGAGGATCTTTTGGGGTTTCGCTTCAATTGTTGGAGAAGGTAATAGGTGAGGCCGAATGCTTATGGTCTTTCTTCATTCTCTCCGTCGACATCTTCAAGGGTAAGTGTTGGTTTTGGCGATTTGTTTGGTAGTGTATTGATCGTTTATTTGGAACCGTTTTGTCATAGGGTATCCTGGATTTTGAAGCAGTCAAGTAAAGCAACTATCTTTGGGTAAGCAATTGGTAGGTGGTGGTAAGAGGTTGGATGTTGGGTTATTCTTTTAGTTTTGACTTGTGAGGCTAATTGTCTAGTTTTAGGGTGTGGCCGAATGGTAGAGGAACCATTGTTAGTTCGAGTTTGGTAGGAAACCAAACCATTTGCGAGGTAAGAGTTCGGATGATAACCCTTTGGTTATGTTGTGTTTTGGCCGAATGGCCTAAGATGCTAATCTCTTATTGGTCGATTTTAGGAGCGAAGGGTATCGAGGTTATCAAGGGTCTTAGCTTGGTTCTTCAGGTGTGTACACGCACACACTTCTCTATCAATAAATATGTTTACTATACGATGTATGTATATACACACCACTCTGCTATTCATTATATATCTTTGTGTGTTGTTTGGATCCACGGAAGGTGGATGAAATGTCATTAAGGTATGAGGCAAGAGGCGGGTAAATCCTCATTATGAGTTGTCATGTTGATGCTTTTGGTAAGCATAGTATATCCGGTATGTGTGCTATAATACCGATGGTGGATAAATAGTGTGTATGTTGCTAAACAAGCATGATTGCATATTTTCCGATAAATGCATATTATCGGTTGATGTGGGTTAACGAGTGGAGGGGCAAGGATATTTCGCGTTTACAGCGAGCACCAAAGTTTTGGTAACACAACTTTGTGACTTTGGGTCACCAGAGGTTTGGCACCTCGGCGTCTCGTCCCAGTGGCTTAGTACCACGAAGGGTTGGCCCCACGCTTGATTATACGGATTAACGCTAGTGATTTGGTATTACACGATGGGTTGGCCCCATCATCGATTTAGGATCATGCTTACGGTGATTTGGTATCACATCTGTGTCTTTGATACACGGAGGTTTGGCACCTCATTGCGACTCGTCCCTGTGGTTTGACACCACCGTGGGTGGGCCCCACTTATGAGATACAGGATTGTCGCTAGTGATTCGGTATCACACGATGGGTTGGCCCCATCAATGGTTTTGTGACTTCGGTCACCGGATTTGGTATCACATTTGTGTCTTTGGGACACCAAAGGGTTTGGCACCACATTGACGGATATCGTGTCTTTGGGACACCAAAGTGTTTTGGTAACACATTTTGTGACTTTGGGTCACCGGTGGTTTGGCACCACCAAAGTGGTTTGGTACCACACGGGTAGAGAAAGGTGTTATGGATGGTTAGGTTGGGTGCATATTAATTAGATGCATGATGATCATGTTTATGTTTGCATATGATATTTTGCTAATCCGGGAAAAAGGGGTAGCACACTGAGTCTTGGTGACTCACCTTTTTCCTTTAACCATTTCAGGTAGTGCATAAAGCTGGACCGGGATCAAAGAGGACAAGGTGGCCCATGCCGAAGACGATGATTAATTATGTCATGCTTAAGTTTTGGATGCAAGTATTTCATTTTAAGTATTGGGTTGCATTAAAAGGCCATTTTATTATTTTGGGTATTACTTTAACTACGGTTTATTTTACTTTAAATTGCTAGGTGAAAATGATTTATGGTTTGCAACCTATTTATTCAAAGTGGATATTATAAACTAAAGTTTTAAAAATGAATAAGTTTAATAGCAAAGTTATACACTAAAGATGTGTTTTCCAAAATTCAATAAACTACAATGTTTTATTTTAAATTAGGAAGGTTTTCATCCGACCATTCCCCAGTGACATAACCAGATTCGGTCGGAGTGAATGGGTCGGGTTTGGGGATGTTACAGTTTGGTATCAGAGCTCGATTCAAAACTCGACTTTGAGGGTTTTGGGCTCAAATGCTTTTCAAAATGGGCTTTTCAAAATATGGGCTTTTAAGAAATTTTTCAGTTATTCGGCATGGCACTGGTACCTCGATCCAAGTCCACCGGTAAGTACTTCTAGCTCTTAAAGTGATTTGGTGGTGTGATTTATCATGGGTTTAGTTTGGGCTCGTAGATTAGAATATTAGGATCTGTTGGACCCTAGGATTAGTCTACTCAAACATATGCATAAAACTTAAGGTTCAGTAACAAACTCAGAAGTAAGTCACCGAGTTAAGGTGTGGTAACTTTGGTACGCATGTCAAGACTGGATCCGAAGAGCTTGGTACTTAAGCAAATCCTCGTGACTCACCTCCTCTTGCAGAATCCTACCAGGTGCGTAGCTTTGGTTCACCTTAACCAGGAGGACTTGTTCATAGGCTAAACCAAATATTAAAACCCGAAAGGGATTTGGCCTGATTGTTTCAAAATCCCCTATTTTAAAATTTCCAAATTTACCCCTTTGGGTTGTAAAACTTTAAATCAGATTTGAAAGATGTTTTCTCGGGTTACAAAATTACCAAAATGCCCCTAGCGGTAAAATTAAAAAAATGCCCCTGTATTGTAAACTTACCATACTACCCTCCACTTTTGATAAAATGATTTTTACTTTTACAAAATACCAAAATTTTGAATTTTTGAAATATTAAGATACCCTAGGTTGTGAAAATTTACGAAAATACCCCTAGTTGATAAAATTACCAAAATACCCTTGGGTTCTAAATTTTTAGATTTCTCTCGATTCTTACCAAAATATTCCTATTATGGCCAAATGTCAGAAAATCTCATTCTGTGAAAGATTGTAAAATTACGATTTGGAGAATTTACGAAAATGCCCATGATTTCCAAAATTACAAAAATAACCCTGCTTTTGAAATTTTTCTTGCAACACACTTTGGTTGAAAAGTAAAATGTTCAAGATGACCCCGGGATTGGTAAATTTTGGAAATATTTTTAGTTGAAAAACTATTTTTTTCAAATTGACCCTGAGTTATTACCAAAATACCCCTCTTTAAGAAAATGACGAAATTACCCCTGGGTAGGGTATGAAACTTGATTGCTCGAAAGAACTACTCTCGAAAACTTCTTTTCATAAAATTTGCTCATGGATAAATAGTGGAACCAAATTTTAATGCATAAAATTTTTAATCGACTAAATCGAGGCGCTAGATATGAGTTCTGGGGCGGGTCGCATTTCTCGTGGGCGTGGTAGAGGCGGGATGGCGATTTCGGGCCGGTTGGGACAGAGAGCGCAGCCACCGTCACCATTGTTGAAATGAGAGTAGCAGGATCAGACCGGAGGAGATAACGCAGTATCGCAGGCTATGCTACAGGTGTTTGAGCAAGTGGCAAGAACCAATGTGGTCTGTGGTATCGCTATCTTCGTGGAAGAAGCTCCGATAGCTGAGGAAGTCAGAAGGGCTGGGAGGCGGATTAGAGATGGAATAAGGAACCGTGATAAGAGGAGCTCGGGATCGCCAGAATTGTTTGAGGGGTCTCAGAAAAGACCGAGGGTCGAGACGTCAGCTCGTGCTTCTAAACCAGTTGTTGGGAATCCAGATTGTCCGTGCGCTCAGTGCGGAAGGTATCACGTGGGCAAGTGCTGGAATCGTGTTCGAGAATGTTTCAGATGCCAGTCCAAGTCTCACCTGGTGAAACATTGTCCCCTGGATCCGAAAAGGACTCGGACAATGGGTCAAGGCTTTGTGCAGCCTGGCAGAGTTGGTCAGCAAGCGACGAGAGGTCGTGGTCTGAACCATGGAGGAACTAGTTTCGGTCGAGGTCGTGAAGCTTTGGTTCGTTGGAAGGAGGATAATGATGTGCCTGATGTGTTAGCGGGTAAGCTTCTCTTGGTTGGAATATTCTTTGTTGCTCTGTTTGTTTTGGTGGCTGTTTGTTGTTGTTGCTAGTGAGTATCTAAGAACTTGTGGTATAGACGTAGAAAGTACGCCTAGAAAGTGTGTTAGATCTTGGAGATCAGAGTGCGCAGCGATAGTGTGGCGGGGGGAATTAGGATGTGGACCGTTAGTCTGGCCAAGTAATTTTGAGGACGAAATTATTTTTAAGGAGGGTAGCATTGTAACACCCTGGTTTTAGGGGTTATGCATTTAGTGCATATCTCAGGTGTTGGTAGGTTTCTTGTGTGCTTGGGCAAGTTTTTAGGGGGTTTGGAGAACCCTGGAAGGTAGGGAAGGCTTTGGGGAATTTTTGATTTTCAGTGGTTTAAAGGGAGCTTGGTTTTTGGTGGTCTTAAGAGTTTTATTTGGTGAATTTTGTCACAAAAGAGGAGCTGGTGGAATGGCAAGGAGACGCCACTCTAGAGCTTGGAAGGTGACGCCATTTGCATGGAGGAGGTCTTGTGTTCAAGATCTGAAGTGGCCACCTTTTGTCTTTCTTTTGACGCCAAGGAGAGGAGAGGTTGTAGGCGTTCAAACTCGCTTGGACCAAGTCAATAGGTGGAATGGATGGCAAGGAGTGAATTGTGGGATTTGACTAGTTCAAATTAGTTTGAACTAGTGGCTTGGAGAGCTTCTAGGAGGTGGCCGATTGGGGGAATCTTCAAGTAGGTGAGTGGCCGGTTTTTGGAGGTGTTAAGGAGGGAGAATGCCAAAATTCTCTTAAGCATTTTTGATGTTCGGTCAGCCTTATTTTTGGTGCCAAAAAGCTGAATTTCTCTTTGGTGTTTTCCTTGAAACCGAAAATCCCCAAATAGTATATAGCCGAACTTACTTTGTTGCTTCCCTCATTTCTATTAGTAGCCGAATGCTCCATTGGTCTTTGATTTTGCTTCTTGTTCTCCCGTTTATCATTTGGCCGAACCCTCCCTTTCTTCTCCTTTTCATTTGTGCTGAAGCCAAAATTAGCATCTTCTTCTCGCACTTTCTTTCTCCCTTTCTTAAAGTGTAGTAGCCGAAACTTGTTTTCTAAACACCTTCTTCATTTCTTTCTCTCTCAAAATCGAAAGTATTTCCTCTGTTCATCTTGTTTATCTTTCTTTTTCCAAAACTCTTGAGTCGAACCTTTCCCTCTTGTGCCGAATTTCCCTTTTCTTTTTGCTGTCGCCTTGACCAGATAATAGGTGTGGTGAGGATCTTTTGGGGTTTCGTTTCCAATTGTTGGAGAAGGTAGTAGGTGAGGCTGAATGCTTATGGTCTTTCTTCTGTTCTCTGTCGACATCTTCAAGGGTAAGTGTTGGTTTTGGCGATTTGTTTGGTAGTGTATTCATCGTTTATTTGGAACCGTTTTGTCATAGGGTATCCTGGATTTTGAAGCAGTCAAGCAAAGCAACTATCTTTGGGTAAGCAATTGGTAGGTGGTGGTAAGAGGTTGGATGTTGGGTTATTCTTTTAGTTTTGACTTGTGAGGCTAATTGTCTACGTTTTAGGGTATGGCCGAATGGTAGAGGAACCATTGTTAGTTCGGGTTTGGTAGGAAACCAAACCGTTTGCGAGGTAAGAGTTCGGATGATAACCCTTTGGTTATGTTGTGTTTTGGCCGAATGGCCTAGGATGCTAATCTCTTATTGGTCGATTTTAGGAGCGAAGGGTATCAAGGTTATCAAGGGTCTTAGCTTGGTTCTTCAGGTGTGTACACGCACACACTTCTCTATCAATAAATATGTTTACTATACGATGTATGTATATACACACTGCTCTGCTATTCTGTTATATATGCTGTGTGTTGTTTGGATCCACGGGAAGGTGGATGAAATGTCATTAAGGTATGAGGCAAGAGGGCAGGTAAATCCCTGTTATGAGTTGTCATGTTGATGCTTTTGGTAAGCATAGTATATCTGGTATGTGTGCTATAATACCTGATGGTGGATAAATAGTGTGTATGTTGCTAAACAAGCATGATTGCATATTTTCTGATAAATGCATATTACTGGTTGATGTGGGTTAACGAGTGGAGGGGGCAGTGATATTTCGTGCCGACGGGCACCAGTGTTTTGGTAACACAACTTTGTGACTTTGGGTCACCAGAGGTTTGGCACCTCAGCGTCTCGTCCCAGTGGCTTAGTACCACGGTGGGTTGGCCCCACAGTTGATTATACGGGATTGACGCCAGTGATTTGGTATCACACGATGGGTTGGCCCCATCATCGATTTGTATCGCGGTCACCAAAGGATTTGGTATCACACTGTGTCTTTGGGACACCAGAGGTTTGGCACCTCATTGCGACTCGTCCCTGTGGTTTGACACCACCGTGGGTGGGCCCCACTTATGAGATGCAGGATTGTCACTAGTGATTCGGTATCACACGATGGGTTGGCCCCATCAATGGTTTTGTGACTTCGGTCACCAGTGATATTGGTATCACATTTGTGTCTTTGGGACACCAGTGGTTTGGCACCACATTGACGGATATCGTGTCTTTGGGACACGGTGTTTTGGTAACACATTTTGTGACTTTGGGTCACCGGTGGTTTAGCGCCACCGGTGGTTTGGTACCACACGGGTAGAGAAAGGTGTTATGGATGGTTAGGTTGGGTGCATATTAATTGGATGCATGATGATCATGTTTATGTTTGCATATGATATTTTGCTAATCCGGAAAAAGGGTAGCACACTCGAGTCTTGGTGACTCACCTTTTCCTTTAACCATTTCGGTAGTGCATAAAGTCGACCGGATCGGAGAGGACAAGGTGGCCCATGCCAAGACGATGATTAATTATGTCATGCTTAAGTTTTGGATGCAAGTATTTCATTTTAAGTATTGGGTTGTAATAAAAGGCCATTTTATTATTTTGGGTATTACTTTAACTACGGTTTATTTTACTTTAAATTGCTAGGTGAAAATGATTTATGGTTTGCAACCTATTTATTCAAAGTGGATATTATAAACTAAAGTTTTAAAAATGAATGAGTTTAATAGCAAAGTTATACACTAAAGATGTGTTTTCCAAAATTCAACAAACTACGATGTTTTATTTTAAATTAGGAAGGTTTTCATCCCACCATTCCCAAAGACATAACCAGATTCTATTCGGAGTGAATGGGCTAGGGTTTGGGGATGTTCTGAGATCATCTCAGATCTCTTTGAAGCAGACTGAAATGATTTATTTTGAAATCTCTTTCTCATATCTCGGGTTTCAGTTTCAGCTTTTCTTTTATCTTTCCCAAGCGTTTTAGCTTTGCATGCTTGATCAACGAGTGTAACGAACTCTTTTATTTCTAATATCCCGACTAGCAAACGGATATCTTCATTAAGACCATCTTCGAATCTTTTGTACATTATATCTTCGGAAGATATACACTCTCAGGCATATTAACTTAGTCGTACAAACTCTCATTCATATTCAAAGGATACTCATTCTACTATTTAAGCTCTAGAAATTCTTTTCATTTCGATCGATTTAATCTCTCATCGATATATTTCTTTGGAACTCAATCTGAAAGAAATCCCATGTAACCCGTTCTCTCGGAACAACAAAAATTAAGGTTTTCCACCATTGATAAGCCGCATCTCGAAGTAACAATACAACACACTTTATGCATTCTTCCGGAGTTAAAAACATCTTATCAAATACCCGAATAGTATTTTCAATCCAGAATTGAGCTTTTTCAGCATCATCATTATTGGTAGCTTGGAACTCTTCAGCCCCATACTTATGGATCTTGTCAACTGGAGGCTTATTTAACAGATTCGAATACATAACCGGTTGCACAACTGTAGTCTGAGGGGGATTAATCGGGGGCAGAGGTTGTGAAACAGTCGGGTTATTCTTTACGAACTGAGTGAACCACTCACTCATCATTTGGAAGAAAGCTTGTTTAGCTTCTCCCTCCTGACCACTTGTAGTCGATCTCGGATTAGAAGGCTCTGTCCCTTGCGCGGGAGCAGGTGCATTACTTTCTACATCATCAGCTACGGCTCTTTTGAGATCCATTGCTATACAGAAATCACATTTTACACGTCAAGATTTATCACACTATCACAGTTCAAATATATGGCATGTATAGCTAGACTCTGACACGCTACGTTAGTTCGAGAATCGACTAAATCATAGCTCTGATACCAATCAAATGTAACACCCCAATCCGTGTTCGACCACCGAATTAGGGTTAAAGGCGTTACTAGACAGATCAGAAACATTTACAGAATTAATCGTACAACCATTCCTCAATATCAATCATAATGTCCCTTAAGTAGGTCATCGAGACCTTAATCATGCTTATAAATCGAGTCGGGACTAAACCAAAACACATAAGAAATTTCATAAAAATTTGAATCTTTTCTAACATACTGGGACACACGGTAGTGGGGTAGGCGTGCCTCACCCACGACATCTTGGACACTCCGTGTGTCCTTCCCGTGGTGGTATATCGCCAAATTCAACAAGGTCACCAAGCACGCCTGTGCTAAGCTAAGACCGTGTACTACTAGATCACATACTGCCATTTCTCACACGGCCACTAAGCACACCCGTGTCGAGGCCATGTGCAATTTAAGCCACATTCTACCAATTTACCCACGGTCTTAGGCACGCTCGTGTGCCTCAACTGTGTGACATTATAGGCCATTTTACAAGGCCAATATGCCACCCATTTTGGGTCTCACCTACAAGCAATACATACCAAAACATAGTATACATATATGGCAACCAAAACATATCAAATGGTTCACTTCACCCATACATTCAATACCAATTCCATTCATACCAAATTTAAAACTAAATCCTACATCATTTCAAACATGTAACATCCATTTGCTTAACCAAAACTTAACCATTCCATATGCATCAAGACATACTAAATATATATTCTTCATAACTCATTCATTCAAACATTTATCAACTCAAAAGCTTGCCAATACACATGGCCATGCTCACTTCATAAACATATACACCTATCTAGCCTATACATGCTATAATTAGCCATATACATTTTCAAAAGGGTACCAAAATAAGTTTAGTAGTGTGATGACGATCCTTGACAATCCTGAGCCTTCAGTAGCTTCGACCACCTATAAAACAGAGAAATTACACACATAGAGTAAGCTTTCCAAAAGCTTAGTAAGTCATATACAAATAAACTTGGCATAAAAAAAACATAAATGCAATTTGAAACATTTGCACATCTCATTCACTTAATAATTTATCATGTACATGCTTGATTCATACTTATGACTACATTGGTCACTTTTATCCATTCAAAACTCATTTGAAGCGCATGGCTCATTCACAATCTTCCTTGCATCTCATTCACATTATCCTATTCAAACATACCTTTCTTCAAATCAAAGTCATATGCATACTTACCATTCATGCATACTTAATGCACATACAACGTACCTGAATCAGGTATTCATTCACTTAATTGATCATAACTCAGATATACCATTCGTATTATAGACTTGCCCATTGAACCCTTAGGAACCTAGTAGGATACTCAGAAAGCTCAGAATAGTAGTACAATGCCAACGTCCCAGACGAGGTCTTACATACACTTCTATATCGATGCCACTATCCCAGACAGGGTCTTACACGTACAGATCATAACGATGCCAACGTCCCAGACGTGGTCTTACACGAGTCAATATAATGCCGATGTCCCAGACATGGTCTTACTTATAAAGTTCATATCGATGCCTACATCCCAGACGAGGTCTTATACGAAATTTCAAATCAACACCAACGTCCCGGACGTGGTCTTACATGATAAAATGTAGCGATACCTATGTCATGACATAGCTAATCCTATCTATTCCTAGGTTCGTATGCGGACTTCTGCTTTATCACTATATCGCACTTATTTCAAATTCAAGCACTTAGCATCTCATACTCATTCATTTTCATCGATAGACATATGAATACATATATTCAATTCAATACAGATAAGTTTATTTGCACAATGACTTACCTCAAATTCGGTTTATCGGGATGATAACGACTACTCGTTAACTTTTGCTTTCCCGTGATCTAAGTCCATTTTCCTCGGTTCTTGATCTAAACATATTCAAAATTAACCCTTTTTATTCACTATTTCATTCAATTCAATCTATAGACACAAATCTAGGGCTATTTGTAAATTAACCCTCATATTTGCACACTTTAACAATTTAGTCCATTTTTCACAAAACATCAAATTCACAAAATCCACACACACACATGCTTGGCCGAACCTCTCTAGGGACTATACAAGCCCAAATATTTCATCAAATTTTCTATTTAGTCCTTTAATTTACCATTGTCACAATTTAGCCCTATTTAGCTAAATTTATCAAAACTTCAAGACCAAAACATGTTCATCAAACACATATCTTTCATATTTCACTATTAAACATCACAAATCACATGAGTTCATCAAAGTCTCATTTCACAAACATCATCAATCTTCAAAATTGAAGCATGGGTTTAGAAGCATTCGAAGCAACGATTACAAAAACATAGAAATTATCGAAAACCGAAGTCAAAACTTACCTTAATCAAGCTTAAAGAGTGCCGAATGCCCTAGCTTGTATTTTTTTTCTTTTTTGGTGATTTTTGGCTAACAAAGGATGATATATATCATCTTTTCTTTGTTTGTTTTATTATTACAACATATTATTATTCATTTACTAAAATGCCCTTTCACTTAATATAAGAAAACATATATATATAACAAGGGCACATTTGACCTTTATCCATCCACTATCTAAATAATGGTCTTATTGCCTCATAAGGACTTCTCTTTTAAAAGCCATAACATCTTGATACTTAACAATTATCATGCAACTTTCACATTCAATGCATTTCAGGCCTTTTGCCAAATTAAACACTCAAACAGACAAATTCGCTTACAGAAATTTACCACATGCTAATTCACATATCAACAGCATAGAATATAATATTAAAATATTATACAGACTCGAATTTGTGGTCCCGAAACCACTGTTCCGACTAGGGTATAAATCGGACTGTTACATTACGCACTTAGCATCTCATACTCATTCATTTTCATCGATAGACACATGAATACATATATTCAATTCAATACAGATAAGTTTATTTGCATAGTGACTTACCTCGGGTTCGGTTTAACGAAACGAAAATGGCTACTCGGTTATTTTTGCTTTCTCGTGATCTAAGTCTGTTTTCCTTTGTTCTTGATCTAAACATATTCATAATTAACCCTTTTATTCACTATTCCATGCAATTCAATCCATACACATGTATTTTGGGCTATTTGCAAATTAACCCTCATATTTGCACACTTTAACAATTCAGTCTATTTTTCACAAAACATCAAATTCAGAAAATCCATACACACATGCTTGGCTGAACCTCTCTAGGGACTATATAAGCCCAAATATTTCATCAAATTTGTAATTTAGTCCTTTAATTTACCATTTTCTCAATTTAGCCCTAATTAGCTAAATTCATGAAAATTTCAAGAACAAAATATGTTCATCTAGTTCAAATCTTTCATATATCATCCTCAAACATCACAAAGCTTGCAAAACCATCAATGGCATATTTCACACACATCATCAAAACACAAAATCAAGGCATGGGTTTTGTAGCTCTCAAAGCAACGATTGCAAAAACGTAAAAATTATCAAAATCTGAAACCAAATCATACCTTAATTTGAGCTTAGATATGGCCGAATATAACAAAGCAAATCCCTCTCTTATTTTCTTACAACAATTCGGTGAAAGATGAATGGAAATGGCCACTTTAATGCTTTGTTTTATTAAAACATTAACCATTTATTCATTTACAAAATTATCCTTACAAACAAACATATAAAATACATAAATATAAGGCCATTAATGTCTTTTATGCATCCACTAACTAAATATTGGCACAATAGTCTCATAAGGCCTCTTTATTAAAAAGCCATCTCAAGTGGAAACTTTTACAAATATCATGCTAGTTTTACATTTAATGCAATTTAATCCTTTTACCAAATTAAACATGCAAACAGATAAATTCGCTTACGAAAATTGACCACATGCTAATTCACATATCAACGGCACAGAATATAATATTAAAATATTATACAGACTCAAATTTGTGGTCAAGAAACCACTATTCTGACTAGGGTATAAATCGGGCTGTTACAATTCTCCCCTCTTAAGGATTTTCGTCCCCAAAAATCTTACCGTTAAACAGATTCAGATGTTGCTGTCTTATTGAATCTTCAGGCTCCCACGTAGCCTCTTCTAATCCATGTCGATTCCACAATACTTTCACTAATGGAATTTTTTTTGTTTCTTAACTCTTTCACTTCACGAGCTAAAATACGGATCGATTCCTCTTCGTATGTCATATCAGATTAGATTTCAATTTCAGATGGGGCAATCAAATGTGACGGATCAGACCGATATCTACGGAGTATCGAAATGTGAAATACATTGTGAATCTTTTCTAGTTTAGAGGGTAACTTCAATCTATATGCAACAGGCCCAACACATTCAATGATCTCATACGGTCCGATGAATTAACTTAACTTGCCTTTACGTCCGAATCGGTGTACTTTCTTCCACGGAGACACTTTCAGAAATACTTTGTCGCCAATCTCAAATTCTATATCTTTTCATTTAAGTCTGCATAAGACTTTTGACGATCAAATGCTGCTTTCAAACAATCTCGGATCACTTTCACTTTCTATTCGGTATCTTTTATCAAATCGACTCCGTGTAACTTATTCTCACTGAGTTTAGTCCAATACAGAGGTGTACGACATTTATGTCCGCACAAAGCTTCATATGGTGCCATTTTGACGCTCGACTGAAAACTTTTGTTATACGCAAATTCAATCAACGGCAAGAATTGTTCCCACAAACCATTAAACTCAAGTACTCAGCATCTTAACATATCTTCGAGAATCTAAATAATTCGCTCAGATTGACCATCCATTTCCGGATTAAAAGCTGTACTGAAATGCAATTTCATACCCAAAGCGTCTTGCAATTTCTTTCAGAATCACGATGTGAATCTCGGATCCCTATCTGACACAATAGATAGTGGCACCCCGTGCAATCTCACAATCTCGGAAATATAAAGCTCAACTAATCTTTCAAGTGAGTAGTTAGATCTTATCGGAATAAAATGGGCAAATTTTGTCAATCGGTCAACTACGACCCAAATTGCATCTTTCTTTCTCGGAGTCAGAGGCAATCCAAAAACAAAATCTATTGTTACTCTATCCCATTCCCATTCAGGAATTAGAATCGGCTGTAACAACCCAGACAAAACTTGATGTTCAGCTTTCACTTGCTGACAAACTAAGCATTTTGAAACAAATTTAGAAATGTCTCATTTCATACCAGACCACCAGTAGTGTTGCTTCAAATCCTGATACATATTTGTACTTCCCGGATGGACAGATAGGCAACTGTTATGTGCTTCACCCAAAATTAATTGAATCAGCTCCGGATTCCTTGGAACACAAATTCGATCTCGGAATCTCAAACAATCATCAACAACTCAAAATTCAGATTCAGAATTCAATTCACATTGAGCTCGTTTCAATAATAATTCATTATCAACCTTCTGAGCATACATATTTGCTGTACGAATAACGGTTTCGCTCTCAATTCAGCTATCATAGAACTATCATCAGACAAATCTGACTGAGCATTCAAAGCACATAGTGCAAACAATGACTTTCTACTCAGAGCATCCGCAACAACATTTGCTTTCCCCGGATGATAATCTATCACCAGCTCATAATCTTTTAACAATTCAAGCCATCTTCTCTGACGCAGGTTCAAATCTTTCTAGGTCATTAGATATTTCAGACTTTTATGATCTGAAAACACATGACATTTCTCACCATACAAATAATGACGCCAAATTTTAAGTGCAAACACAATCGCAGCGATCTCAAGGTCGTGTGTCGGATAATTCTTTTCATAAGGCTTTAATTGTCTCGAAGCATAAGCTACCACTTTGCCTTCTTGCATCAAAACACATCTCAAACCGTTTAACGAAGCATCACTGTAAATAATAAATTTCTTACCCGATTAAAATGTACTAACACCGGAGCTTCATTATGAGTTTTCAATTTGTCAAAACTTTTCTGACATTTATCCGACCATTCAAATCTGACATCTTTCTAAAGTAATCTATTCAACAGAGTAGTTATAGTCGAGAAGCCTTTAACAAATCTGCTTAATAACCAGCTAAACCCAGAAAACTACAAACTTCGGACACATTCTTCGAAGGTTTCCAATTCAAAATAGTAGAAATCTTGCTCGGATCAACACGAATCCCAGAAGCTGACACAATATGCCCCAGAAAACTAACCTCATTCAACTAGAATTCATAGTTGCTGAATTTTGCGTACAATTACTTTTCTCTCAAAGTTTGCAACACAATTTTCAAATGTTCTGCATGCTCATTCTCATCACATGAGTAAATCAAAATGTCGTCAATGAATACAATAACAAATTGATCTAAATACGGTCTAAAAATTCTATTCATCAGATCCATAAAAATAGCAGGAGCATTGGTTAGTCTGAATGGCTTAACTAAAAACTCATAATGCCCGTACCTCGTTTGAAAAGCAGTTTTTAGAATATTTGAATCTTTAACTCTCAATTGGTAATATCCCGATCTCAAATTAATCTTGGAAAACACAGTAGCTCTTTTTAACTGATCAAACAAATCATCAATTCTGGGCAATGGATATTTCTTCTTTATAGTCACCTTATTCAACTGACGGTAATCGATACACATTCTCATCGTGCCATCTTTCTTTTTCACAAACAGAACAGGAGCACCCTAAGGCAAAAAGCTTGGTCTAGCAAACCCTCTATCAGTCAATTCTTGTAGCTGTGACTTTAACTCTTTCAACTCTGTTGGTGCCACTCTATACGGAACTACCAAAATAGGTGTCGTACCAGGTAATAATTCAATACCAAATTCAACTTCACGAATCGGAGGTAAACCTGGTAACTCTTCAGGGGACACTTCAGAAAAATCACAAACAATGGGTACTGATTTAACTTTCTTTTCAGATACTTTTGAATCAATCACATAAGCAAAATATTATTCATACCCCTTTTTCACATAACTCTGATCTTTCAAAACGGATATCACAGCAGGCAATGTAATATCCTAAAATGGGCCTATGCATTTTTGATTTAATTATACGAAATGGCATGTCTTATGTATTATGAATGTATGGTGAACATTTTTGGAAACTTGGAAATGTTAAGTCTAAAAGAGGAAAGTGAACATTTTTGGAAACTTGGAAATGTTAAGTTTAAAAGAGGAAAGTGAACATTTTTGGAAACTTGGAAATGTAAGGAATGTTTTAGAAATGTTAAGTTTAAAAAAAAGAAACTAAAATAAGGTGGCCTTAAGAAAATTAATATAAGAAATTTGACACAAGAACGGGCTTGGAGTAGTGGCTAGGAGGCACCACTTAAGGCCCAGGTAAGTGACGCCACAAGCTATGCAAATGGGCCTAGGTTCAAGCAACGTAGGAAGCAATTTAGACTTTTAATTTTTGCGCCAAAAAGGGGGATTGGGCTAAGGAGGCTTTAAGGGAAATACACGAGGGGTTTATGACATGAAGTTGGGCTTGGTAAAGTGGCTACAAGGTGCCACTTAGGGCCTTAGCAAGTGACGCCATTATCAAGGGGCCAGGGATCGAGTAGCGTGGGAAGCACTTGGGGGTTTTTATTTTTATTTATTTTCGGTAAAGTAGGGGAGAGGTGGACAGTATAGGGACTTCATTTGGAAGAAATTTTAGTTAGTTTTAAACTCTTTTTTAGATTTCGGCTAAGGGAGATGAAAGTTAAGATTTAATCAATTATCTTAAAATAAGGGGATACGAGGAAAAGCAACAAGCAGAGGCTAGCCGAAATTGTGAAGCAAGTGTCCATCTTCTCTTTTATTCTCTCAATTCTTGCCTAGCCAAAATTCTTAATTAATGAACTAGCTTTCACTCTTTTGATTTTCTCTGCAAGATTCGATCAATAGGTGTTAGGTGAGTTGCCGAAATTTCTTTCACTTTCCCTACTCTACTCTTCACTCTTTCAACACCAAATCCAATTCTAATCCCTTTGAAGCCTTAGCCAAATATCAAGAGGCTATAATCCCTCCTCCTTGCCGCAAGTCACTAAAGCCAAAACCCCTCTATCATTGTTTCCTTATAGCCGAATCTTTGAAAGACTTAAAGCGAAGGGGGTTGTCGATTTCTTCAAGTAAGGGTAAGATCTCATTCAGTTTCATCCTTTTTCTTTTAAGATTTGTTGAAATCTAGGACTAACCCCATTAATATCTTGTTGCCAAAACTTTGAAGAGATCTTTCAGGATTTACTAAGTGTCAACTACAAGGAAGGAGAAATTCTTTTCCCAAAGGTACACCATAGGCCGCGTGTTCCCTAGTTATTCGGTGAGTTTTGGGATTTAAAATCCACAAGGTAAGTATATATAGCATTCGGCCAAGGCCATGTTGAGTAAATAGATGTGTTTCATTAATATTTAAAAGCCTGAAACTAATCTATTCAAGTAATCTAGTGATTGCCGATTTCAAGAAAGAAGGATACAAAGTTTCCAGCATTTGATTAGACATCAATCGGCAGCAAGGTAAGGATTTAAGTGTACTAATCCTACTAGGATTTGATTCGGCTCTTTACTAAGTACTAAGTGATTGATCAAATGTAGAGATTTAAGATCTAAGGCATTAGATCAAGCTTTTCGGGATTTGGAGTGAACTTGCTAAAGCGAATCAGGTGTGTACCCCACACTACTTTTTAATAAGATTTATGGCAATAATTAATATGTGCATGTTTATAAGAATGTGAATATGGCTAAGATACCATGCTATGGTACAAAAGTGCTCAGGTACGTTTCCTACTCCTACAAAGATTATGTTAAATATCTATTACGACACACATATGACATTATAAGAATGTGAAATAAGAATTTGGCATGTTAATGCATAATATGTATGATATGGGGCATATGGGTTATATGAAAAAGGGAAGTGAATGTGGTGACCTAAGACCACGATATTTGAATGTGGTAACCTAAGACCACGATATCTGAATGTGGTGACCTAAGACCACGATATTTGAATGTGGTGACCTAAGACCACGAATTTAATAAGGGGATGAGCACGTCAACTGCAGCGACTGCCTTCGATGGTGTGTAGCGGATGGAGGGTTGACTTAGTAGTCCCCACGGTGTACAGGTTGGTACGGGTGATGTGTAGCGGATGGTATATAGGTTTGGGTTCGAGTTGCATCATTTTTTTTTTCTATCTGTTATATGAACATGTATGTGATATGATAATGTATGCCTGAATTTATTAAATGTTAGTGTTGGTTACACATTGAGTCTGTTTGACTCACCCGTTAGGAACTTATTCTTCGGTGACGATCGGTGATGGACCGGCCTAGAAGCTTAGGGATGGCCATGCTCAAGAAGGAATTCATTTTATTCTGACTATTTTATTTTAAGTATTTTGAATTTAAATTTTGGGAATTATTTTGATGTAAGAAGGCCATAGTTGAACTACTTTATTATTCTTTTAATTATTATTTTACTTAATTTTTATCAATTAAAGATTAAGTAAATTTATTTTTAAAACAAACCCTAAATGTTTTGTCACCTAAAGTAAGAGATTTTTAATAAAATGAACTTGTTTCCAATTCAAGCCCAACCCAAACCAATCTTTCATACAAAACACACAAGTTTTTTTCCAAGTACAAAAGAATTTTGAATCGATTTACATAGAGGAACATACCAGATCCGATCAAGGCTCGTGGGCTGGGTTTGGGGTGTTTCAATTTGGTATCAGAGCCCAGTTTTAAACTCTCGGCCTTGGGTTTAAGGCCCAAAACTTTTTCAAAATTAAGCCCAAAAAGAATTTTGTGAATTAAGCAGATTTTCCGGCATGGCCCACTAAGTCTCGACAGAAGTCCACCTGTAGGTACTCGATCTTTTGTGTGATTTATATTATGATTTGTAGAAGGGTAGAAATGGAACGTAGAATAGAGATTAAGTACTTGAACCCTAGGACTAGTATACCCCAATAAAAACATAAGACTTAAATGCCTAACTAAACAAACCTGTGGTTAAGTCACTGAGTTAGGGTGTGGTAACCATGGTGCACATGTCTAGGATTGGTTTCAGTGGGAGCTTGGTATTTAAGCAGTCCACGTGACTCATCTCCTCTCCACTCAAATCCTACCTGGTGCGTAGCTACGGTTCACCCTAACCAAGAGGACTTAGCTACGGGCTAAACCCCTAACTAAAACCCGAAAGGGACTAGCCATATTTTTATGGAAACCCTAGTTTTAAAATTTCTAAATTACCTCTTGATTTGAAAAGATTATTTTATAAATTTTCCTAAATATTTCGATTTACAAATTTACTAAAATACCCCTAGTGGTAAAATTACAAAATGCCCTTGGTTTATGAAATTTCCAAATACCCACAGCTTCTTATCAAAATTTCACTACTTTGCTTAAAGGAACCCTAAATTTACAAAATATAAAAATACCTTGATTATGAAAAAATTTATTTATGAAATTACCCTACCCTAAAATTACCGAATGACCCCGATCTTCAAAATTTCAAGAACACCGATTTGGAAAACAAATTCTCGTAAACAATCTTCAAGTTTCAGAATTCCAAAATATCCTTGATTTATTAAGATTTATAAATTTACCTCGGTTTATTATTGAAATACCCTCAGATTTCAAAATTTTGAAATACCCCAGATTTCAAAAATTACCAAAATACCCTTATTGACAAAATCACCAAAGAACCTTATTTTGACAAATTACGAAAATACCCTCTAGGAAAATTACGAAAATACCCACGGTAGTGGAAAATAACAACAATGAAAACTACAACATTTCTCGAATGAACGAAAGTTCATAATTGATTGATGGATGTATGAATGTAAAGACGTGTGCATGTATGAATACTGAAAGAACCACTCCTAAAATTCTTTTCATAAAACTTCTTCATGTTAATCGCTGGAATAAAGGCTAATTCATAAAATTTCTTAATCAAAGTTAAAGCGCGTTGTTAGATATGAGTTCTAGAGGACGCGGTCGTCATGGACGCGGTAGAAGAAGAATGACTGTGTCAGAACCCATTAGATCGGGCCAAGGGTCTGACAATGAGTTACCACCGCCACCACCACCCCCAGCTGTTGGTGTTGGAGCGTAAGGCCTCAGACGGGGATGATGTCAGATCGCAGTTGTGTTGCGAGTTCTTGAAATGGTGGCTAGTGCTGGAGGAAATATGGGAGCTCAAAAATCTGTACCCGAGCGACTTCGAGCCAACAGAGCTGAGGTGTTCCGTAGAGTATCTGGTGTGGCACCCAGTACAGCTGAATACTGGTTGGAGGCGACCGAGCGCATTATGGATGAGCTCGATCTAACTCCTGAAGAGAAGTTGAAAGGAAGAGAAGAAGTATGTCGGCACACGTTATACTGATGAGCAGAGGAAGGCTTTTCTGGGGCTGGTTCAAGGGAACAAGTCCGTAGCAGAGTATGGAGCTGAATTCCTAAGGTTGAGCCGATATGCTCGAGGAGTAGAGGCTACGGAACATAAGCGGTGTGTTCGATTCGAAGACGATTTAAGGGATGACCTGAGGTTGTTAATCGCTCCACATCAGGAGCGGGAGTTTTTCGCGTTGGTAGAAAAGGCTAAGGTAGCCGAGGGGATCAAGGACTCGGTTAAGCAAATCTCTGATAGGAATAGACCCAAGAGGGATTATGGGTCATCAGGATCGACGTGAAATATGCAGAAAAGGCCCAGAGCTGATGGGCCACGGGGTCAGCAAGTTGGTACAGGAGGTCAGTATCGTCCTTGTGATCAGTGTGGAAAGAAGCACTTAGGAGAGTGCTGGAAAAAGATGGGAGGATGTTTTAAGTGTGGGTCAAGGACCATATGATTAAGGACTATCCGATGAGACCAGATGGGAATCAACCAAGAGCTCGTAATGTTAATCAGCCGGTAGAGGTGGACAAGAATTTCGGCGAGGTCGTGGTCCGAACCATGGAGGAAATGGTTCCATCCATGGTCGTGGAGCACCAAGCGAGGTGCTCAAGGTTCGATGCAAGGCGCCTAAGGTTGGTTTATGCAAATACCGTCATGAGGAGAGTGATGTGCCGATGTGACAACGGGTAAGTTTTTTATTTCTGAAATGCCTTTATTGCCTTGTTTATTATAGAGCTAGTTTGTTCTTGTATTGCTAGTGAATGGTATGAAACCTTGGATGTGAACTTTAGAATTGTGCATAGGAAATGTGTTAGTTTTATTAAGATCAGAGTGCGCAGCAATAGCATAGTGTGGTGAGTTAGATTGTACGATTGTTCGTTAGTAAGTAATTTCGAGGACGAAATTATTTTTAAGGTAGAACTATAATATCCTGAAAATGGGCCTATGCATTTTTGATTTAATTATACGAAATGGCATGTCTTATGTATTATGAATGTATGGTGAACATTTTTGGAAACTTGGAAATGTTAAGTCTAAAAGAGGAAAGTGAACATTTTTGGAAACTTGGAAATGTTAAGTTTAAAGGAGGAAAGTGAACATTTTTGGAAACTTGGAAATGTAAGGAAATGTTTTAGAAATGTTAAGTTTAAAAAAAGGAAACTAAAACAAGGTGGCCTTAAGAAAATTAATATAAGAAATTTGACACAAGAACGGGCTTGGAGTAGTGGCTAGGAGGCACCACTTAAGGCCCAGGTAATTGACGCCACAAGCTATGCAAATGGGCCTAGGTTCGAGCAACGTAGGAAGCAATTTAGACTTTTAATTTTTGTGCCAAAAAGGCGGATTGGGCTAAGGAGGCTTTAAGGGAAATACACAAGGGGTTTATGACATGAAGTTGGGCTTGGTAAAGTGGCTACAAGGCGCCACTTAGGGCCTTAGCAAGTGACGCCATTATCAAGGGGCCAAGGATCGAGTAGCGT
This sequence comes from Gossypium rotundifolium, assembly GCA_025506655.1. Classification (NCBI taxonomy): domain Eukaryota; kingdom Viridiplantae; phylum Streptophyta; class Magnoliopsida; order Malvales; family Malvaceae; genus Gossypium; species Gossypium rotundifolium. Next base: position 32,211,271 of record CP106725.1, on the reverse strand, counting down.
GGGAAGCACTTGGGGGTTTTTATTTTTGTTTATTTTCAAAAAAGTAGGGGAGAGGTGGACAGTATAGGGACTTCATTTGGAAGAAATTTTAGTTAGTTTTAAACTCTTTTTTAGATTTCGGCTAAGGGAGGTAAAAGTTAAGATTTAATCAATTATCTTAAAACAAGGGGATAAGAGGAAAAGAAACAAGCAGAGGCTAGCCAAAATTGTGAAGCAAGTGTCCATCTTCTCTTTTATTCTCTCAATTCTTTCCTACTCGAAATTCTTAATTAATGAACTAGCTTTCACTCTTTTGATTTTCTCTGCAAGATTCGGTCAATAGGTGTTAGGTGAGTTGCCGAAATTTCTTTCACTTTCCCCTACTCTTCTCTTCACTCTTTCAACACCAAATCCAATTCTAATCCCTTTGAAGCCTTAGCTGAATATCAAGAGGCTATAATCCCTCCTCCTTGCCGCAAGTCACTAAAGCCAAATCCCCTCTATCATTGTTTCCTTATAGCTGAATCTTTGAAAGACTTAAAGCGAAGGGGGTTGTCGATTTCTTCAAGTAAGGGTAAGATCTCATTCGGTTTCATCCTTTTTCTTTTAAGATTTGTCAAATCTAGGACTAACCCCATTAATATCTTGTTGTCAAACTTTGAAGAGATCTTTCAGATTTACTAAGTGTCAACTACAAGGAAGGAGAAATTCTTTTCCGAAGGTACACCATAGGTCATGTTCCTAGTTATTCGGTGAGTTTGGGATTTAAAATCCACAAGGTAAGTATCTATAGCATTCGACCAAGGCCATGTTGAGTAAATAGATGTGTTTCATTAATATTTAAAAGCCGAAACTAATCTATTCAAGTAATCTAGTGATTGTCGATTTCAAGAAAGAAGGATGCAAAGTTTTCACATTTGATTAGACATCAATCGGCAATAAGGTAAGGATTTAAGTGTACTAATCCTACTAGGATTTGAATTTATGGCCGAATGGCTCTTTACTAAGTACTAAGTGATTGATCAAATGTAGAGATTTAAGATCTAAGGCATTAATCAAGCTTTTCGGGATTTGGAGTGAACTTGCTAAAGCGATTCAGGTGTGTCCCCCACACTACTTTTTCATAAGATTTATGGCAATAATTAATATGTGCATGTTTATAAGAATGTGAATATGGCTAAGATACCATGCTATGGTACAAAAGTGATCAGGTACGTTTCCTACTCCTACGAGGATTATGTTAAATATATGTTACGACACACATATGACGTTATAAGAATGTGAAATAAGAATTTGGAATGTTAATGCATGATATGTATGATATGGGGCATATGGGTTATATGAAAAGGGGAAGTGAATGTGGTGACCTAAGACCACGATATTTGAATGTGGTGACCTAAGACCACGATATCTGAATGTGGTGACCTAAGACCATGATATTTGAATGTGGTGACCTAAGACCACGAATTTTATATATGGCGATGAGCACGCCGATCGCAATGACGCCTTCGATGGTGTGTAGCGAATGGAGGATTGACTTAGTAGTCTCCACGGTGTACAGGTTGGTACGGGTGATGTGTAGCGGATGGTACATAGGTTTGGGTTCAGGTTGCATCATTTTTTTTTATATCTGTTATATGAACATGTATGTGATATGATAATGTATGCCTGGATTTATTAAATGTTAATGTTGGTTACACATTGAGTCTGTTTGACTCACCCCGTTGGGGAACTTTTTCTTCCAGGTGACGATCAGTGATGGACCGGGCCGGCAGAATCTTAGGGATGGCGATGCTCAGCAAGGAATTCATTTTTATTAGGAATATTTTATTTTAAGTATTTTGAATTTAAATTTTAGGAATTATTTTGATGTAATAAGGCCATAGTTGAACTACTTTATTATTCTTTTAATTATTATTTTATGAATTTTTATCAATTAAAGATTAAGTAAATTTATTTTTAAAACAAACCCTAAATGTTTTGTCACCTAAAGTAAGAGATTTTTAATAAAATGAACTTGTTTCCAATTCAAGCCCAACCCAAACCAATCTTTCTTACAAAACACACAAGTTTTTTTTCCTAAGTACAAAAGAATTTTGGATCGGTTTACATCGAGGAACATATCAGATCCGGTCAAGGCTCGTAGGCCGGGTTTGGGGTGTTTCAGGCAATCCATTCAAATCATCAGACTCAATCTGTACAATCTCATCATCCAGACTTCTTGAATCAATAGATTTTCTTTTACAGTTCACAATGGCATCATGCATAAACAACCAATCCATTCCCAAAATAATATCGAATTCATCAAATGGAAAAAGCATTAGATCTGTAGGGAAACAGATATCTCGAAACATTAACGGATAGTTCTTGCATACTTTGTCAACAAGGACACTTTTACCTAAGGGGTTCGATACTTTTATAGTAAACTCAGTAGACTCTACAGGCAAAGTCTTGCTGAATACTAAATTCATGCATATATATGAATACGTAGAACCAGGATCTATCAAAGCAATCACAGTAGTATCATAAAGAGTAAAAGTACCAGTTATCACATCAGGTGATGAAGCTTCCTCACGAGCTCAGATAGCATACGCTCTGACAGGCACTCTAGCTTCAGATCTGACAACATTGTCTCTCATAGTTCTCTGACTACCACCGGCATTTCTTACATTCTTTGAAGATCTACCTCTCACAGGTGCACTATCAGATCTCAGATTTTAAACAGTTGCTAGCTCAACAGTCTCAGGACAATCTCGGATAAAATGGTCAAGCGATCCGTATCTGAAGTAAGCTCTGTCATTTAATCTATAGCTTTTCGGATGTCTTTTTCCACAATGTTTACATTCGGGTCTCTCGGATCAAACATTTCCAATGCCGGCCACTGAAGTTAATGGGTTTTTGGATCTCATTTGTGATCTAACTCTATTTCTGTTCAAATGTCCCGTATTATCTCTAGAACGACTTTGATCATCTCAGAATCTTTTCAGAGCAGACTGAAATGATTTACTCTGAAATCTCTTTTTCATATCATGAGCTTCAGACTCAACTTTTCTTTTATCCTTCCCAAGTGCCTCAGCTTTGCAAGCTCGATCAACGAGTACAACGAACTCTTTTATTTCTAAAATCCCAACTAGCAAACAAATATTTTCATTCAAACCATCTTCGAATCTTTTGCACATTATAGCTTCAGATGATACGCATTCACGAGTGTACTGACTCAACCTGACAAATTCCCGTTCATATTCTATAACAGTCATACGGCCTTGCTTTAGTTCCAGAAATTCTTTTCGTTTCTGATCAATGAATCTCTCATTGATATATTTCTTCTGGAACTTAATCTGAAAGAAATCCCATGTAACCCGGTCTCTCGGGACAACAGAAATTAAGTTTTTCCACCATTGATAAGCCGCATCTCAAAGTAACTATACAACACACTTTATACATTCATTTGGAGTCAGAGACATTTCATCAAAAACTCGAATAGTATTTTCAATCCAGAACTCGGCCTTCTCAACATCATCATCCTTAGTAGCTCGTAATTCTTCTGCCTCATACTTACAAATCTTGTCAATCGGAGGCTTACTCAACAGATTTAGATTTGTAGTCGAAGGTATATTGGATGTCTGAGGGGGATTAACCGGGGGCGGAGGTTGCGAAACAATCGGGTTATTCTTTACGAACTGAGTGAACCACTCACTCATCATTTGGAAGAAAGCTTGTTTAGCTTCTCCCTCCTGACCGCTTGTAGTCGGTCTCAGATTAGAAGGCTCTGTCCCTTGCGCGAGAGCAGGAGCATTACTTTCTACGTCATCAGCTACGGCTCTTTCGGGATCCATTGCTATACAAAAATCACATTTTACACGTCAGGATTCATCACACTATCATAGTTCAAATATATGGCATGTATAGCTAGACTTTGACATGCTACGTTAGTCCGAGAATCGACTAAACCGTAGCTCTGATACCAACCAAATGTAACACCCCTACCCCATGCCCGATCACCAGATTAGGGTTAAGGACGTTACCAGACAGATCAGAAACATTTACATAATTAATCCTTCAACCATTCATCAATATCAATCATAATGTCCCTTAAGTAGGTCATTGAGACTTTAAACATGCTTATAAACCGAGTCGGGACTAAATCGAAACACATAATTTCATAAAAATTTGAAACTTTTCTAACATACAGGGGACACACGGCCGTGGGGGTAAGCCGTGCCTCACCCACGGCTACATGACACCCCCGTGCGACCTCCCTGTGGTAGTATTCTACCAAATTCAACACGGTCACCAAGCACGCCCGTGTGCTAAGGCCGTGTATTAATAGATCACATACTGCCATTTCTCACACGGCCACCAAAGACACCCGTGTCGAGGCCGTGTGCAATTTAAGCCACATTCTACCAATTTACCCACGGTCTTAGGTACGCCCGTGTGCCTCAACCGTGTGACATTATAAGCCCTTTTACAAGGCCAATATGCCACCCACTTAGGGTCTTCCTACAAGCAATATATACCAAAACATAATATGCATATATGGCAACCAAAACATATCAAATGATTCACTTCATCCATACATTCAATACCAATTCCATTCATACCAAATTGCAAACTAAATCCTACATCATTTCAAACATGTATCACCCATTTGCTTAACCAAAACTTAACCATCCATATGAATCATAACTTACTAAATCTATGCTTCATAACTCATTCATTCAAACATTTATCAACTCAAAAACTTGCCAATACACATGGACATGCTCACTTCATAAACATATACACCTATCTAGCCTATACATGCCATAATTAGCCATATACATTTTCAAAAGGGTACCAAAATAAGTTTAGTAGTGTGATGACGATCCTTGACAATCCCGAGCCTTCAGTAGCTTCGATGACTTATAAAACAGAGAAAACACACACACATAGAGTAAGCTTTCCGAAAGCTTAGTAAGTCATATACAAATAAACACATTGGCACATATATATTTTGATCACTTGGCAACTATCACATATATAACTTGGTTCATAAACTTATGGCCACATTTGCCACATTTGCCACATTCAACATTTTAAGATTCACATTCTCATTTTCAATCATACTCTTCTTCATATCAAAGTCATATGGGTACTTACCTTTTATACACACATAATGTGCATTCAACGTACCTGAAATGGATAATCACTCACTTATTAATCATAGCTCGGATATACCATTCGTATTGTATAATTTCTCGTTGAACCCTTAGGAACTTAGTAGGATACTTAGAAAGCTCGGAATAGTAGTACAATGCCAACGTCCCAGATGAGGTCTTACATACACTCGTATATCGATGCCACTATCCCAGATAGGGTCTTACACGTACAGATCATAACTATGCCAACGTCCCAGACGTGGTCTTACACAAGTCAATATGATGCCGATGTCTTAGACATGGTCTTACTCATAAAGTTCATATCGATGCCTCACGCCCCGCATTTAGGTCTTTTACATATAATTCATATCGATGCCTACGTCCCAGACGAGGTCTTCCATGAAATTTCAAATCAACGCCAACGTCCCGGACGTGGTCTTACATGATAAAATAGAACAGATACCTATGTCATGACATGGCTAATCCTATCCATTCCTAGGTTCGTACGGGACTTCTCGGCTTTATCACTATATCGAACTTATTTCAGAATTTACGCACTTAGCATCTCATACTCATTCATTTTCATCGATAGACACATGAATACATGTATTCAATTCAATACAGATAAGTTTATTTGCATAGTAACTTACCTCGGGTTCAGTTTAACGAAACGAAAACGGCTACTCGGTTATTTTCGCTTTCCCGCAATCTAAGTCTGTTTTCCTTGGTTCTTAATCTAAACATATTCAGAATTAACCCTTTTATTCACTATTCCATGCAAGTCAATCCATACACATGTATTTTGGGCTATTTGCAAATTAATCCTCATATTTGCACACTTTAACAATTTAGTCTATTTTTCACAAAACATCAAATTCACAAAATCCACACACAAATGCTTGGCCGAACCTCTCTAGGGACTATATAAGCCCAAATATTTCATTAGATTTGTAATTTAGTCCTTCAATTTACCATTTTCTCAATTTAGCCCTAATTAGCTAAATTCATGAAAATTTCAAGAACAAAACATGTTCATCTAGCTCAAATCTTTTATATATCATCCTCAAACATCACAAAGCTTGCAAAACCATCAATGGCATATTTCACATACATCATCAAAACACAAAATCAAGGCATGGGTTTTGTAGCTCTCAAAGCAACGATTGCAAAAACGTAAAAATTATCAAAAATTGAAACCAAATCATACCTTAATTTGAGCTTAGATATGGCCGAATATAACAAAGCAAATCCCTCTCTTATTTTCTTACAAAAATTCGGTGAAAGATGAATGGAAATGGCCACTTTAATGTTTTGTTTTATTTAAACATTAACCATTTATTCATTTACAAAATTAACCTGACAAACAAACATATAAAATACATAAATATATGGCCATTAATGTTTTTTATGCATCCACTAACTAAATATTGACACAATTGTCTCATAAGGCCTCCTTATTAAAAAGCCATCTCAAGTGGACACTTTTACAAATATCACGCTAGTTTTGCATTTAATGCAATTTAATCCTTTTACCAAATTAAACACGCAAACAGACAAATTCGCTTACGAAAATTTACCACATGCTAATTCACATATCAACAGCACAGAATATAATATTAAAATATTATACGGACTCGGATTTGTGGTCCCAAAACCACTGTTCTGACTAGGGTATAATCTGGACTGTTACAGCAGGGTACACACAGCCTATCAACACGCCCATGGGGCTGGACGTGTCTTACACACGGCCTAGACACATGCTCGTGTGTCTACCTATGTGGACAATTGTAAGGCTATCTACCAAGCTAATTGCCACCCTAAAATACAACCACACTTTTACCATTTCATCGCATCATACATCATGACCATAAGGTACTTCTAATACCCAAAATCAAAACATCCACACATAGTTTTACACTACATTCATCATGTGTATACTCTACCCATTACTCATCTCATCACACAACAATGCTCTTCATGAACTTCATCACCATTGAATATATAAACTTGTCAAGTATTGGCCAATTTCCATTGGCCATTTACAAAATGAATTTAATGACATTAATAGCCACGCATTGGCTAACAAATATGACATAACACAAAATAACCAAGTTCCTATACATGCCATACTCAAAATTAAACAAACTTTGTTATACCAAGGAGAAATTGATATTATGATTCCAAATTCTGTCGTCCTACGATTCTCGAGTTAGCGTGGCGATACTACAAGGAAAAGGGAAATGAGAGAGGTAAGCATGAAGATTAGTAAGTTTGCATGAAGTAAATAGCAACATAAAGGCTTATAATATTATCCATCCATTGCATTGAATAAAAACATAAAGCCTCAAACACATTGCCATAACTTACTCATGCTTACTCTTACCAATTACATGTCATGTCACATATCGTAAACATTTCTCGTGAATTACTTACATGCACCTGTATCACTTCATCACATAGCTTTAGTACTAATTTCATCTCTATTATAAGCTTAACTATTTATCCAGATGAACCATTTGGAATACCCGAGGATACACAATCATCATCATACACATAAACACGATGCCAATGCCATATCCTAGATATGGTCTTACATGGGGTCACATCTCGATGCCGATGCCATATCCCAGATATGGTCTTATACGATTTTCATATTCGATGCCAATGCCATATCCCAGATATGGTCTTATACAGGATCTCAATTCGGTGCCAAGGCCATGTTCTAGATATGGTCTTATATGGGATTTTACCAACCTCATGTTTTGATGATGGTATCCTCTCACCTCTTAAAGTCCAACCGGGACTACTTCAACATCATAAATTTTCATCATTTTCTCATTGAAAATCAATACTCATTTTCATAGAAATATTATACATCTTCAAGAATATCAAACATTTTAAAACATACTAGCATGATGTTGAATTTATTACACACAAACTTACCTCGGTACCAAAATATGAAATTTTGCGATCTAGTCTGAAACCTTGCCTTTTCCTCGGTCAAGGTTAATTCCTCGTTATTTTTTATCTATAATAACAAATTAGCTCATTTAATTACCACATTAATCAATACATTTCAATAATTTATACTTTGGCAAAAAATACTGTTTTGCCCTTATACTTTGGCAAAATTATGATTTTGCCCCAAGGCTCGTAGATCATTTTTCATCAAAATTCCTCATTTAACAAGCCTATCTAAACATTTATTATTCTTATAACAACTCACAATACCAATCATTTCATGCATTTACTACCCAATTTACAACCTTTACAAAAAGGTCCTTTTAGGTGTTTTCATGGAAACACCTTTCACTAAAGTTATTTATTTAACAACCATAATTCATTTTCTTCCCTAAAAACTCAGCAAATAACATAATCACTCTCATGGAAAATCCTAAACTTTCAACCATTTTGCTAAATAGTCACCTCTTTAGCTAGTTTAAGCTTTAGGGGTTCCAAAAGTATAAATATTATCAAGAAAGACCACTAAAATCACTTACTTGCAGGGAGAAAAGCTTGGCTGAAATTTTGAGCTCTCAAACCCTTATTTTGCTGCTAATTTTTGGTGGAGATGAGAAAAGATGATATCTTTTCTTTTCTTTATTTTATGATTAAAATCAATTTAGTCACCAAATTTTCACCTAACCAATTGACAAAGTCTTTTCTTTGTCCCTATGGATGGCCACCACCCTAAACAAGGCCTAATTGTACATTAGGGACCTCCAATTGATATTTCTTAAATATTTGACACCTCTAGCTTGTAAAATAAAACTTTTGCACTTTATGCGATTTAGTCCTTTTTCGCATAAGCATACAATCGCTAAAATTAATGCACCAAAATTTTCATGCACCCATATAATCATGCTATAACACATAAAATAATATTAAAATAATTTTCAACCTTCGATTAGTGGTTCTGAAACCACTGTTCTGACTAGCCCCTAAATCGGGCTATTATAAGTCTCCCCTTAGGGATTTTCGTCCCCGAAAATCTTACCGATAAAAAGGTTGGGATATTGGTTTCTCATAGCCTCCTTGGGCTCCCAGCATCCTATTCTACCCCATTTCATTACCATAGTACTTTCACAAGGGCTATACTTTTTTTCTCAACTGTTTGACTTCTCGTGCCAAAATCTTAACAGGCTATTCGCCATAAGTCATGTCCGGTCGAATTTCTATGAAACACCCTACACCCGGCCCACGAGAATGGACCGGATCTGGTATGTTCCTCGAAGTAACCCGATTCAAATTCATTTGAATACTTTGAAAACTATGTGTTTTGGAAGATAGTTTGTTGTGGGTTGGGCTCGAGTTGAAAACAAATTTGTTTTATATCAAAAACCCATTTGTTTAAGGTGACAAAATGTTTAAACTTATTTTAAATTAAATGGGCTTATTCTTTATAAAGCCCTAAATTCATAACATAGTAATTAAAGCAGAAATAAAAAATCGTCACGATGGCCTTATTACATAAAGCAAAACCCAAAATAAAATTGTACAGTACTTAAAATAAAATAAAGATTCAAATTAAATTAAACTTCAAGCTGAACATGGCCACCACAAGTTCTGCCGTCCCGGTCCATTACTGCTCATCACCTGAAACATGATCCCACAATGGGGTGAGTCGATAGACTCAATGTGTAACCAACACCAAAACATAATAGAGATAGGCACGCCGTACATATCATATTCATATAAAAATTCAAGATAATGATGCAAACCCAACCCAAACCTATATGCCATCCGCTACACTCCACTGCATTCAACCTCAGCACAATCGTGGGGACTACTAAGTCAACCCTCCATCCGCTACACACCATCGAAGGCAATAAGCATAATGACGTGCTCATCGCCCACTTAAAATATTGTGGCATAGCCACTGATATTTGTGTCATGAGACACCACTTTAGTAATGTAACCGGTTACCACTTTCACTTAATGTGACCAAGTCACCACATTCACTTAGTGAGACCAAGTCGTCACATATTCTTAGTGAGACCAAGTCATCACATTTCACTTAGTGAGACCAAGTCATCACATTCACTTCCCTTTCACAAATAACCCGAATGCCCCGAATTATACATATCATGCATATCATATTTAATTTAACTTTCATATCACTTTTCTCATGTTAAATATAACATATTTTGAAATCCTAGTAGGAGTAGGAAAACGTACCTGAGTACTTTGTACCATAATATGGTACTTTAGCCACATTCTTACACTTTCATACTAACATATATATCATATTTAAGCCATAAATCTATTAAGATTCAGTGTAGGGTACACACGGTACCTTAGCCATATTCTTACACTTTCATATTAACACATTTAATTTAAAACATAGCCATGAACATATTAAAACTTAGAGTAGGGTACACACAGTACCTTAGCCATATTCTTACACTTTCATATTAACACATATAATGAATTAAAATCGTAAATCTATTGAGATTTAGTGTAGGTACACATGTACCTTAGCCATATTCTTACACTTTCATATTAACACATATAATGAATTAAAACCATAAATCTATTGAGATTTAGTGTGGGGTACACACAGTACCTTAGCCATATTCTTACGCTTTCATATTAACACATTTAATTTAAAACATAGCCATGAACGTATTAAAACTTAGGGTAGGGTACACACCTGATTCGCTTAACGATTTCACTTGAAATCCCAAATCCGATCTCTCGCTTTAGGTTTTAATGCCTACATTCTACCAACATGGTAATATTTAGCAAAGGCCTATTCGGCCATAAAACCAAATCCTAGTAGGATTTGTGTACTTACCTTAATGCCGATTGAATAAAAAAAATCAAATCCTGGAAACTTGTATTCTTCCCCTTTGTAATCGGCAAATCACTAGATCCCTTGAATCGGTTAGTTTTCAGCTTAAAACACATAATAATATATCTATTACAAAAATAGGGTCTTGGCTGAATATTCATAGTCACTTACTTTAAGGATCTTAAATCCCGAATTTCACCGAATAACTAGGGAACATGCGGCCTATGGTGTACCTTCGGGAAAAGAACTTCTCCTTCCATGATTCTACTAAGATTAATAATCAAATTAGTCCCTAAATTTCGATAAGTCTAAAATATAAAAGAATGGAAACTAAACTTGGATCTTACCCTTATTTGAAGGAATCGATTGCACCTTCACTTCAACCTTCGAGATTCGCTATGGCTAAATGATGCTCTCACAACTTTCGCTTTTGGAGGATTAGAAAGAAAAGAGAAGGAAGAATAAAACTGAGGAATTTTGGCGAGAGAGAGAATCGCTTAAGAAATTCGCAAAGGAAGAGTGAATGAATGAATGAATGGCCTTCTCTTCCTTTTATAGCCGAAATTACTAGCTAGAGTCCTTAACTTGGCCACCACTCTTCCTATGTGATAATTATCACTTTATCAAAAGAATTAATCCAACAATTATCTCCTAATTAGCAAATTCTAAAGGAAATAAAACTCCTCTTTAAGAGCCCACATGCCGTCCACCTCTCGCTTCTTTGTAGCAAAATAAAACTTCTTTTATTTGCTTCCTAAGTGACTCGATCCTCGCCCAAATACACTTGCATGTGGCGCCATTTCCAGAGGCCCTAAGTGGCATCTTCAGGCCACTTTTCCAAGCCTATTTGTGTGACAATTTTCACATACTTTTTCCCTTAAGGCCACCTTGCCTTAATTTCCTCTTTTAAACTTTAAAACTCGACATTTCTAGGTCATTTCTAAGTTTCCAAAAATTTTTGTTTGGCTCTTTAAGCTTGACATTTCCTAGGTTTCCAAAATGTTCACTTTCCTCTTTTAACTTAAGTTTCCAAAATGTTTACTTTCCTCTTTTAGCTTAGGTTTCCAAAATGTTTACTTTCCTCCTTTTGAAACTTAACATTTCTAAATCATTTCCAAGTTTCCTTACATTTCCTTACATTTCCTTACATTTCCTTTCATTTCCTTTCATTTCCTTTCATTTCCTTACATTTCCTTTCATTTCCTTACATTTCCTTATATTTCCTTACATTTCCTTACATTTCCTTACATTTCCTTACATTTCCTTACATTTCCTTTCATTTCCTTTCATTTCCTTTCATTTCCTTACATTTCCTTATATTTCCTTACATTTCCTTACATTTCCTTACATTTCCTTGCATTTCTCTACATTTCCATACATTTCCATACATTTCCATACATTTCCATACATTTCCATACATTTCCATACATTTCTATACATTTCCATACATTTCCATGCATTTCCATACATTTCCTTACATTTTCAAGGTTCTAAAATGCACACCACACATCCATATCACAAGAAACATGCTATTTCATAAAATTAAGCAAAATGCACACAATGGGATTCAACCTCTTCCTCAAAGTACTTCACTTGATGCCATAACCCTTGCACCTTAGGTGGCGCCCTTGCCACTTTTCCACATCACTTCTTGTTTTTAACTTAAAACCAATAGTTGTCCAAAGCTTTCTTCCATCCTAGGATTTTAAAACCCTTAATTCACTTCCACACCGCCAAAACCTACTACTCATGAATTATGCACAAACGCATAACCCTAATCTAGGATGTTACAGCTTCTACCCTCCTTCAAAATAATTTCATCCTCAAAATTACTTACTAACAACAGACAATCCTTCTCATTGCACTTATGCTTACCAAAGACTCGATCTTAATAGAACCATCATACTTTAAAGGCACAATCTCTAAGTTCACGCCCTTAGAACTCATTTCTAACGTCATGATTTAATCTGATTAAGAAGTTTTATGTATTAAAAAATTTGTTTCACCGATTAACTGCAAGAAGTTTTATGGAAAGAATTTTAGAGGTGGTTCTTTCAGATTCATACATGCACACGCCTTTACATTCATACATCCATCAATCAATTATGAACTTTCGCTCATTCAGAAATGTTGTAGTTTTCATTGTTGTTGTTTTTCCACTACCCAGGGGTATTTTCGTAGTTTGTCCTACAGGGGTATTTTTGTAATTTGTTAAAATAAGGTTCCTTAATGATTTTGTCAATAAGGGTATTTTGGTAATTTTTGAAATCCCGAGGGTATTTCAAAATTTTGAAATTACAGGGGTATTTCAGTAATAAACCAGGGTAAATTTATAAATCTTAATAAATCAAGGATATTTTGGAATTTACAAAACTTGAAGGTTGTTTTTGAGAATTTGTTTTCCAAATCAGTGTTGTTGCAAAAAATTTTTTCAAGATCGGGGGTCGTTCTGGTAATTTTGTAACTCAAGGGTATTTCGGTAATTTGCAGGGTAAGGGTAATTTCGTAAATTTTCAAATCGGGGTATTTTGGACTTTCGCAAAATAGGGTTTTTTAAATACTTTTACAAAGTGAGGAAATTTTATTGAAATCGAGGGTAATATGGAAATTTTAGAACCAAGGGCATTTTAGTAATTTTCACCCCTAAGGGTATTTCGGTAATCTTGCAAATCAAAATTCTTAGAAAGTTTTGAATACTTTGAAGCATTCCCACATCCGCCCACGAGAATGGACCGGATCTCGTATGTTCCTCAAGTAACCTTGCTCAAATTCATTTGAATACTTTGAAAACTGTGTGTTTTGGAAGATAGTTTGTTGTGGGTTGGGCTCGAGTTGAAAACAAATTTCTTTTATATCAAAACCCGCTTGTTTCAGGTGACAAAATGTTTAAACTTATTTTAAATTAAATGGGCTTATTCTTTATAAAGCCTTAAATTCATAACATAGTAATTAAAGCAGAAATAAAAAATCGTCACGATGGCCTTATTACATAAAGCGAAACCCAAAATAAAATTGTACAGTACTTAAAATAAAATAAAGATTCAAATTAAATTAAACTTCAAGCTGAACATGGCCACCACAAGTTCTGCCGTCCCGGTCCATTACTGCTCATCACCTGAAACATGATCCCACAACGGGGTGAGTCGATAGACTCAATGTGTAACCAACACCAAAACATAATAGAGATAGGTACGCCGTACATATCATATTCATATAAAAATTTAAGATAATGATGCAAACCCGAACCCAAACCTATATGCCATCCGCTACACTCCACCCATACCAACTCAGTACACCGTGGGGACTACTAAGTCAACCCTCCATCCGCTACACACCATCGGGCGATCATTGCAATGACGTGCTCATCGCCCACTTAAAATATTGTGGCATAGCCACCTGATATTTGTGTCATGAGACACCACTTTAGTAATGTAACCGAAGTTACCACTTTCACTTAATGTGACCGAAGTCACCACATTCACTTAGTGAGACCGAAGTCGTCACATATTCTTAGTGAGACCGAAGTCATCACGTTTCATTTAGTGAGACCGAAGTCATCACATTCACTTCCCCTTTCACAAATAACCCAAATGCCCCGAATTATACATATCATGCATATCATATTTAATTTCACTTTCACATCACTTTTCTCATGTTAAATATAACATATTTCAAAATCCTAGTAGGAGTAGGAAAACGTACCTGAGTACTTTGTACCATAATATGGTACTTTAACCACATTCTTACACTTTCATACTAACATATATATCATATTTAAGCCATAAATCTATTAAGATTCAGTGTAGGGTACACACGGTACCTTAGCCATATTCTTACGCTTTCATATTAACACATTTAATTTAAAACATAGCCATGAACATATTAAAACTTAGAGTAGGGTACACACAGTACCTTAGCCATATTCTTACACTTTCATATTAACACATATAATGAATTAAAACCGTAAATCTATTGAGATTTAGTGTGGGGTACACACAGTACCTTAGCCATATTCTTACACTTTCATATTAACACATATAATGAATTAAAACCATAAATCTATTGAGATTTAGTGTGGGCTACACACGGTACCTTAGCCATATTCTTACACTTTCATATTAACACATTTAATTTAAAACATAGCCATGAACGTATTAAAACTTAGGGTAGGGTACACACCTGATTCGCTTAACGATTTCACTAGAAATCCCGAAATCCGATCTACTGCTTTAGGTTTTTAATGCCTACATTCGGCCAACATGGTAATATTTAGCAAAGGCCTATTCGGCCATAAAACCAAATCCTAGTAGGATTTGTGTACTTACCTTAATGCCGATTGAATAAAAAAAATCAAATCCCAAAAACTTGTGTTCTTCCCCTTTGAAATCGACAAATCACTAGATCCCTTGAATCGGTTAGTTTTCAGCTTAAAACACATAATAATAGATCTACTACAAAAATAGGGTCTTGGCTGAATATTCATAGTCACTTACCTTAAGGATCTTAAATCCTGAAATTCACCGAATAACTAGGGAACATGCGGCCTATGGTGTACCTTCGGGAAAAGAACTTCTCCTTCCATGATTCGGCCAAGATTAATAATCGAAATTAGTCCCTAAATTTTGATAAGTCTAAAATATAAAAGAATGGAAACTAAACTTGGATCTTACCCTTATTTGAAGGAATCGTCAACCTTCGAGATTCGCTATGGCTAAATGATGCTCTCACAACTTTCGCTTTTGGAGGATTAGAAAGAAAAGAGAAGGAAGAATAAAAGCAGAGGAATTTTGGCGAGAGGAGAATCTGCTAAGAAATTCGCAAAGGAAGCGTGAATGAATGAATGAATGGCCTTCTCTTCCTTTTATAGCCGAAATTACTAGCTAGAGTCCTTAACTTGGCCACCACTCTTCCTATGTGATAATTATCACTTTATCAAAAGAATTAATCCAACAATTATCTCCTAATTAGTCGAAATTATAAAGGAAATAAAACTCCTCTTTTAAGAGCCCACATGCCGTCCACCTCTTTGCTCTTTGTAGCAAAATAAAACTTATTTTATTTGCTTCCTAAGTGACTCGATCCCTGGCCCAAATACACTTGCATGTGGCGCCATTTCCAAAGGCCCTAAGTGGCATCTTCAGGCCACTTTTCCAAGCCTGTTTGTGTGATAATTTTCACATATTTTTTCTCTTAAGGCCACCTTGCCTTAATTTCCTCTTTTAAACCTTAAAATTCGACATTTCTAGGTCATTTCTAAGTTTCCAAAAATTTTTGTTTGGCTCTTTAAGCTTGACATTTCCTAGGTTTCCAAAATGTTCACTTTCCTCTTTTAACTTAAGTTTCCAAAATGTTTACTTTCCTCTTTTAGCTTAGGTTTCCAAAATGTTTACTTTCCTCCTTTTGAAACTTAACATTTCTAAATCATTTCCAAGTTTCCTTACATTTCCTTACATTTCCTTACATTTCCTTTCATTTCCTTTCATTTCCTTTCATTTCCTTACATTTCCTTACATTTCCTTACATTTCCTTTTCCTTACATTTCCTTACATTTCCTTACATTTCCTTACATTTCCTTACATTTCCTTACATTTCCTTTCATTTCCTTTCATTTCCTTTCATTTCCTTACATTTCCTTATATTTCCTTACATTTCCTTTCATTTCCTTGCATTTCTCTACATTTCCTTACATTTCCATACATTTTCTTACATTTCCATACATTTCCATACATTTCCATACATTTCCATACATTTCTATACATTTTTATACATTTCCATACATTTCCATGCATTTCCATACATTTCCTTACATTTCCAAGGTTCTAAAAATGCACACCACACATCCATATCACAGTAAACATGCTATTTCATAAAATTAAGCAAAAATGCACACAATGGGATTCGAACCTCTTCCCTCAAAGTACTTCACTTGATGCCATAACCCTTGCAACTTAGGTGGCGTCCCTTGCCACTTTTCCACATCACTTCTTGTTTTTAACTTAAAAACCAATAGTTGTCCAAAGCTTTCTCTTCCATCCTAGGATTTTAAAAACCCTTAATTCACGTCCAAACACGGCCAAAACCTACTACTCATGAATTATGCACAAACGCATAACCCCTAATCTAGGATGTTACAGTTCTACCCTCCTTAAAAATAATTTTGTCCTCGAAATTACTTACTAACAATCGTACAATCCTTCTCATCGTGCACTTATGCTTACGTCACAAGACTCGATCTTAATAGAACCATCATACTTTCTAGGCACAATCTCTAAGTTCACATCCCTTAGAACTCATTTCTAACGTCATGATTTAATCTGATTAAGAAGTTTTATGTATTAAAAAATTTGTTTCACCGATTAACCGCTAAGAAGTTTTATGGAAAGAATTTTTAGAAGTGGTTCTTTCAGATTCATACATGCACACGCCTTTACATTCATACATCCATCAATCAATTATGAACTTTCGCTCATTCGGAGAAATGTTGTAGCTTTCATTGTTGTTGTTTTTCCACTACCTGTGGGTATTTTCGTAGTTTGTCCTCTGGGTATTTTTGTAATTTGTTAAAATAAGGTTCCTTAATGATTTTGTCAATAAGGGTATTTTGGTAATTTTGAAATCCGGGGTATTTCAAAATTTTGAAATTACAGGTATTTCAAAGAATAAACCAGTGGTAAATTTATAAATCTTAATAAATCAAGGATATTTTGGAATTTACAAAACTTGAAGGTTGTTTTTGAGAATTTGTTTTCCAAATCGTTGTTGTTGCAAAAATTTTTTGAAGATCGGGGTCGCTTCGTAATTTTGTAACTCGTGGGTATTCGATAATTTGCAGGGTAGGGGTAATTTCGTAAATTTTCAAATCGGGGTATTTTGGACTTTCTCAAAATAGGGTTTTTTAAATACTTTTACAAAGTGAGGAAATTTTATTGAAATCGAGGGTAATATGGAAATTTTAGAACCAAGGGCATTTTAGTAATTTTCACCCCTAAGGGTATTTCGGTAATCTTGCAAATCAAAAATTCTTAGAAAGTTTTGAATACTTTGAAACACCCCACACCCGGCCCACGAGAATGGACCGGATCTGGTATGTTCCTCGAAGTAACCCGGTTCAAATTCATTTGAATACTTTGAAAACTGTGTGTTTTGGAAGATAGTTTGTTGTGGGTTGGGCTCGAGTTGAAAACAAATTTATTTTATATCAAAAACCCATTTGTTTCAGGTGACAAAATGTTTAAACTTATTTTAAATTAAATGGGCTTATTCTTTATAAAGCCCTAAATTCATAACATAGTAATTAAAGCAGAAATAAAAATCGTCACGATGGCCTTATTACATAAAGCTAAACCCAAAATAAAATTGTACAAGACTTAAAATAAAATAAATATTCAAATTAAATTAAACTTCAAGTGAACATGGCCACCACAAGTTCATCACCCCTCATCCATTATCGCTCATCACTCAAACATGACCCCACAACGGGGTGAGTCGATAGACTCAATGTGTAACCAACACCAAAACATAATAGAGATAGGCACGCCGTACATATCATATTCATATAAAAATTCAAGATAATGATGCAAACCCGAACCCAAACCTATATGCCATCCGCTACACTCCACCCGTACCAACATGTACACCGTGGGGACTACTAAGTCAACCCTCCATCCGCTACACACCATCGAAGGCAGTCGCTGCAGTCGACGTGCTCATCGCCCACTTAAAATATTGTGGCATAGCCACCTGATATTTGTGTCATGAGACACCACTTTAGTAATGTAACCGAAGTTACCACTTTCACTTAATGTGACCAAAGTCACCACATTCACTTAGTGAGACCGAAGTCGTCACATATTCTTAGTGAGACCGAAGTCATCACGTTTCACTTAGTGAGACCGAAGTCATCACATTCACTTCCCCTTTCACAAATAACCCGAATGCCTCGAATTATACATATCATGCATATCATATTTAATTTCACTTTCACATCACTTTTCTCATGTTAAATATAACATATTTCAAAATCCTAGTAGGAGTAGGAAAACATACTTGAGTACTTTGTACCATAATATGGTACTTTAACCACATTCTTACACTTTCATACTAACATATATATCATATTTAAGCCATAAATCTATTAAGATTCAGTGTAGGGTACACACGGTACCTTAGCCATATTCTTACACTTCCATATTAACACATTTAATTTAAAACATAGCCATGAACATATTAAAACTTAGAGTAGGGTACACACAGTACCTTAGCCATATTCTTACACTTTCATATTAACACATATAATGAATTAAAACCGGTAAATCTATTGAGATTTAGTGTGGGGTACACACATACCTTAGCCATATTCTTACACTTTCATATTAACACATATAATGAATTAAAACCATAAATCTATTGAGATTTAGTGTGGGCTACACACGGTACCTTAGCCATATTCTTACACTTTCATATTAACACATTTAATTTAAAACATAGCCATGAACGTATTAAAACTTAGGGTAGGGTACACACCTGATTCGCTTAACGATTTCACTTGAAATCCTGAAATCCGATCTATTGCTTTAGGTTTTTAATGCCTACATTCGGCCAACATGGTAATATTTAGCAAAGGCCTATTCGGCCATAAAACCAAATCCTAGTAGGATTTGTGTACTTACCTTAATGCCGATTGAATAAAAAAAATCAAATCCCAAAAACTTGTGTTCTTCCCCTTTGAAATCGACAAATCACTAGATCCTTTGAATCGATTAGTTTTCAGCTTAAAACACATAATAATAGATCTACTACAAAAATAGGGTCTTGGCTGAATATTCATAGTCACTTACCTTAAGGATCTTAAACCCCGAAATTCACCGAATAACTAGGGAACATGCGGCCTATGGTGTACCTTCGGAAAAGAACTTCTCCTTCCATGATTTGGCCAAGATTAATAATCGAAATTAGTCCCTAAATTTCGATAAGTCTAAAATATAAAAGAATGGAAACTAAACTTGGATCTTACCCTTATTTGAAGGAATCGATTACACCTTCACTTCAACCTTCGAGAGATTCGCTATGGCTAAATGATGCTCTCACAACTTTCGCTTTTGGAGGATTAGAAAGAAAGAGAAGGAAGATGGGAATTTTGGCAGAGAGGAGAATTTGCTTAAGAAATTTGGCAAAGGAAGAGTGAATGAATGAATGAATGGCCTTCTCTTCCTTTTATAGCCAAATTACTAGCTAGAGTCCTTAACTTGGCCACCACTCTTCCTATGTGATAATTATCACTTTATTAAAAGAATTAATCCAACAATTATCTCCTAATTAGCCAAATTCTAAAGGAAATAAAACTCCTCTTTAAGAGCCCACATGCCGTCCACCTCTCTCTTTTGTAGCAAAATAAAACTTCTTTATTTGCTTCCTAAGTGACTCGATCCTCGCCCAAATACACTTGCATGTGGCGCCATTTCAGAGGCCCTAAGTGGCATCTTCAGGCCACTTTTCCAAGCTTGTTTGTGTGACAATTTTCACATACCTTTTCTCTTAAGGCCACCTTGCCTTAATTTCCTCTTTTAAACTTTAAAACTCGACATTTCTAGGTCATTTCTAAGTTTCCAAAAATTTTTGTTTGGCTCTTTAAGCTTGACATTTCCTAGGTTTCCAAAATGTTCACTTTCCTCTTTTAACTTAAGTTTCCAAAATGTTTACTTTCCTCTTTTAGCTTAGGTTTCCAAAATGTTTACTTTCCTCCTTTTGAAACTTAACATTTCTAAATCATTTCCAAGTTTCCTTACATTTCCTTACATTTCCTTTCATTTCCTTTCATTTCCTTTCATTTCCTTACATTTCCTTTCATTTCCTTACATTTCCTTACATTTCCTTACATTTCCTTACATTTCCTTTCATTTCCTTTCATTTCCATTCATTTCCTTACATTTCCTTATATTTCCTTACATTTCCTTACATTTCCTTTCATTTCCTTGCATTTCTCTACATTTCCTTACATTTCCATACATTTCCTTACATTTCCATACATTTCCATACATTTCCATACATTTCCATACATTTCCATACATTTCCATGCATTTCCATACATTTCCTTGCATTTCCAAGGTTCTAAAAATGCATACCACACATCCATATCACAGTAAACATGCTATTTCATAAAATTAAGCAAAAATGCACACAATGGGATTCGAACCTCTTCCCTCAAAGTACTTCACTTGATGCCATAACCCTTGCACCTTAGGTGGGGTCCCTTGCCACTTTTCCACATCACTTCTTATTTTTAACTTAAAAACCAATAGTTGTCCAAAGCTTTCTCTTCCATCCTAGGATTTTAAAAACCCTTAATTCACTTCCAAACACTGCCAAAACCTACTACTCATGAATTATGCACAAACTCATAACCCCTAATCTAGGATGTTACATTCTACCTCTAATGATACAATTACATGCAAAGGGTATGATAAGTAGCGACGCAACATAGACACATGGAATACATCATGAATCTTCTCCAACTCAGATGACAATGCTAAACGAAAAGCTACCGACCCTATTCTCTCAGTAACCTCATACTGTCCGACAAAGTGTGGACTCAATTTGCCTTTCCGGCCAAATCTGAGAACGTTCTTCCTTGGTGATACGTTCAGAAACACTTTATCACCAACTTGAAACTCAATCTCTTTCCGTTTCAATTCTGCATAGGACTTTTGTCTATCAGAAGTAGCTTTTAAACATTCACGTATCACTTTTACCTTTTCTTTGATTTCTTTGACTAAATCGACCCCATGAATCTGGTTTTCTTTGAGTTCAGTCCAATATAAAGGCGTTCAGCACTTACGCCCATACAATGCCTCATAAGGCACCATTTTCAAGCTTGACTAAAAACTGTTATTGTAGGCAAATTCTACTAATGGTAAGTACTTTTCCCAACTGCCTTGAAACTCCAAAACACAACACCGAAGCATGTCCTCAAGAATTTGGATTACTAGTGGCTATGCCACGTTTTACTGATTTAGTGGTTTTGCCATGTATACTAATTACAGTGGCTTTGCCACGTATACTGATTCTAGTGGCTCAACCACGTATACTATTATTAGTAGCTTTGCTGCGTTGGTATTAGCATCTTGACTGCATTATTGGTGTGTAGGGCTGCGTGGGTCGACTTGGTCCCCACATGGTGTGCAGGGTTGGTACGGGTGGTGTGTTGGTTTAGGCTAGGCCCAATTGATTTTGTTATAGGCTGTGACCCAAATGATATTGTAGTGGGATTTGGCCCACGTATGCTCTAAACTGGACTGTACTGTTATTGTTAAAGGGTTTTGGCCCTAGCTATTTCTGTTTCTATTTCTGTATACTGATTGTTACTCTAGTAAGGGGATTACACACTGAGTTTTCATAAACTCACCTCGTTTTTTTTAAATGTGTAGATAATCCTCGGCCTTAGATGGATCGGTGCTGTGAGGGACTCGGAGAAGACCACACACTGCTTATGCTTACTGTTTTGATTATTTACTTTTAAATATTATGATTTGGGTTGTAATAAGGCCTCTTTATTTTTAACTTATGATTTGTGATATTTATTTATGATGTTTTATAACTGCTAAAACGGGAATACGATTTCCAAAACGATAATTGTCTTCAAAACACTATGTTTCCGCAATGTTTTCAAAATGCTTCTGCAACTCAATTTTTAAACATCACGTTTTCTTAAATGGTTTATTTTAAATATGCTTCCGCATCAGCTAAGGTTTTACGGGTAATTATGTTTTCAAGTGCATAACAATTGCTTAAGTGTTTTGAGTTTTAACAAAGAGGCTTTAGCTCTCAAACAAGTTTTAACAACAAGAAATATGATTTCGAAAAACACTTCCATGTGAGACGCCAGATTCGGGCCTAACTTCTAGGCCGGGTTTGGGGTGTTACACAGAGTAAGCTAACTTAGCTTAGTAAGTCATAAGCAATTATCAACTCAATAATATTATATATATGTATATATATCAACTTCTTAAAAATCCAAATATCATTATAAATTCAAATAAACTTCCACACATTTATACTAGCTCACAAAACCAAATTTAACTTCATATACCATCATCACACTTACTCATTTGACCAATATGTAAGATCAAATAAATTATTACTATTTGGCCAAATATTCAAGGTCAATCATAACACCACATAAATACTTACCTATATAACCGAATATACAAGATACAATATCGTAACACCCTAAACCTAGCCTAAACGTTACGACCGGACCTGGCATGTCACATGAAAGGAATGCCTAAAAACTGTGCGTTCGTTAAAAAAGCTTGTATTCTTTATAGTTGTTGTGAAAAATTGAGTTTAAGTAATTTTGAATAAGAAACGGTTTATTATCATTTTAGGAAAATCCCATATTGATCATTTAATAATAAGCAGTAACCAAATTGAAAGCTGAAAAACAAAAACCCAAATAAAAATAAGTCCAAATAAAAGAAACAAATTTACGAGTCACAAGATAATTAGAAGCGGGGCCAACCCACTGTGTGGTACCAAACCACTGGTGACAGTCTGATATTCATATCTTCCCCCTCCTCTCATCATACCCATGCAATATGACATAATAATTCGTGTATGTAGTATGTCATGTATGCTATACATATATCAAATATAAGTATAACATGAATTACCATCATAATCAGATAAACATAAAACAACATAATCACACTAATCAACCTCTAAAGGTATAACCGTAATTTTACCTACCAAAGGCATTTTCGTAATTTACCTTTCAAGGGTATTTTGGTAATTTACCCCCTAAGGGTAATTTAGTAATTTCATACCTGGAATGGCCTTTCCGAAGGCCCAGTGTCACCTTGAGCGACTCAACTACCATTTCTAGTCTTTATCGAACTGTTGGGCCTAAAACTCAATTTCGATCCATTCGAGCCCACACGCTCGTGTGGCCCACCTAACACAAATCTAGCCACGTATATAAGTTTCACCTAGTCTAGTTCACTATATACTACATCATCATACAATTTATTCTATTGGGCCCACGGGCCCATTGGGCCTACTTTGGCCCATTACGGCCCAAGCAACCCTAACCCACAAGAATACTACTGATGGCCTCAACTATCGTGTCGAAGCATCACACGTGCGCTCACACGCTCGTGTGGCTACTATTGTCGTGATCGGTACTTTGGCATTTGCCGCTCTACAGCTAGAGTAGAGAGAGTTACACACTTGATAGGAGTCTGGTGTTAAACCGCGCTGCGACCACTCCTGTGCCTAAACGCCCACCAAGGTATGTTAACTCTCCTCCTGGAATGCTCTTTATATAGCTAGCTCTTCACCTTCCTTCTTTGTATCTTACCGATGTGGGATCCCTCCGTTAGTAGAGTTTAAATACAACTCAAACTCTTGCCACCCCAACTTAACAAAATAAATACTCCCTTACTTGTCATGAGATTCGAACTCAGGCTCCCTTGCAACATAATCCACGCCACTAGCCACTTTACCAACCAGCTCCTTGTATCTTAAACCATGTGCAACTAAATATAACCCTATGGCCAAGGTCTAAATTCATTTAATAAAAATAATCTAAAAGGAATGCAAAAGCTACAACTAGAACCTTGGACCTCCTTCCTTCCTTATGGCGTCACTTTGCCACTACACCACATAATCCACTTGTGTCACTTTCCTCCACATTTTATTCTTAAGGCCTACCCGCCAACCTCCAGGTTTTTTTTTTTTCACCTAAAACCAAAATTTTTCTAAGGCCTAACTTGAACCCTGGACTTCATAGAAGCCCCCTAACCTTCCAAACTCACTTATCTAATTGGTCCAACTTGCATTTAAGCCGATCTCTTGTTCTCCAAAAAAATTTAAATGTTACTACGCTCAAGGCCCATTGGGCTCAATTCTCCTAGGCCCAATTTCAGGATGTTACAAATCTACCCTCCTTAAAGAAATTTCGTCCTCGAAATTTCCAACTAACTAACAAATACACATCCTAACTTACCACACTATGCTCTTGTCACAAGACTCGATCTTAATAAAACTAATATACTTTTAACTAGAATTTAAAACTCCTACACATACTCAAAAACCTAGCCATTAAAATGCATTTAATATTTCATACGCACCCAACTCTATGTCCGAACATCACATCCAAAACAAACACACGTAATAGATACTCAAATACAAAGATATAACAAAGAAAAGTATCAAGAAACTTACAGTGCGGATTGGTGCCGGGGACTCGGGTGCCATACTTCCAAGAAAGAGATATATATATTTTTCTAAACCATATTTCAACCAAAATTTGAAAACATTTTTAAACCTATTCCACACCGAGTTTTTAAACCTAGGCTCTGATACCATAATTGTAACACCCTAAACCCAACCTAAACGTTATGACCGGATCTGGCATGTCACATGAAAGGAATGTCTAAAAACTATGCGTTAGTTAAAAAAGCTCGTATTCTTTATAGTTGTTGTGAAAAATCGAGTTTAAGTAATTTTGAATAATAAACAGTTTATTATCATTTTAGGAAAATCCCATATTGATCATTTAATAATAAGCAAGAACTAAATTGAAAGTCAAACCAAGTAAAATACCCAAGGCCTTATTACATAACAAAACCCAAATAAAAATAAGTCCAAATAAAAGAAACGAATTTATTTAGTAAACATATGTATGGCCTCCACGAGTCCACCTCGGCTCCCAACCATGATCTAATGATTACCGCAAAATTTAACTAAGGGTGAGTCATCGAGACTCAAAGTGTAAATCCCCATCCAACGGGTGTTAAACCCTTACACAATTTCATATGAAAATATGCATGTCATGCAACCCAAAACCTAACCATCCGAAACTCTCGATTCTACCCCTGTGGTACCAAACCACCGGTGGTGCTAAACCACCGTGACCCAAAGTCACAAATAACATATGTGGTACCAAACCACCGTGGTGCCAAACCCAAAGTCACAAATAACATATGTGGTACCAAACCACCGATGGTGCCAAACCACTGGTGACCCAAAGTCACAAATAACATATGTAGGGCCAACCCACTTTGTAGTACCAAACAACTGGTGATGATCCCTTTAAATATAATATGTGGGGCCAACCCACTGTGGTGCTGAACCACTGGGACAAGTCACAAAGATAAATATATGTGGTACCAAACCACTGGTGGTGCCAAACCACTGAGACTTAGTCACGAGATAATGAGAAGCGGGGCCAACCCACTGTGTGGTACCAAACCACTGGTGACAGTCTGATATTCATATCTTCCCCCTCCTCTCATCATACCCATACAATATGACATAATAATTCGTGTATGCAGTATGTCATGTATGCTAGACATGTATCAAATATAAGTATAAGATGAATTACCATCATAATCAGATAGACATAAAACAACAAAATCACGCTAATCAACCTCTAAGGGTATAACCGTAATTTTACCTACCAAAGGCATTTCCGTAATTTACCTTTCAAGGGTATTTTGGTAATTTACCCACTAAGGGTAATTCAATAATTTCGTACCTTGAATGGCCTTTTCGAAGGCCCAATGTTGCCTCAAGTGACTCAACAACCATTTTCGGTCTTTACCGGACTGTTGGGCCTAAAACTCAATTTTGGCCCATTCGGGCCCACACGCTCGTGTGGCCCACCTAACACAAATCTAGCCACGTATATAAGTTCCACCTAGTCTAGTTCACTATATACTACATCATCATACAATTTATTCTATTGGGCACACGGGCCCATTGGGCCTACTTTGGCCCATCGCGGCCCAAGCAGCCCCAACCCACAAGAATACTATTGATGGCCTCAACTATCGCGTCGAAGCCTCACACGTGCGCTCGGACGCTCGTGTGGCTACTATTGCCGTGATCGGCACTTCAGCATTTGCCGCTCTACAGCTAGAGTAGAGAGAGTTACACACCTAATAGGAGTCTGGTGTTAAATCGCGCTGCGACCACTCCTGTGCCCAAACGCCCACCAAGGTATGTTAACTCTCCTCCTGGAATGCTCTTTATATAGCTAGCTCTTCACCTTCCTTCTTTGTATCTTACCGATGTGGGATCCCTCCGTTACTAGAGTTTAAATACAACTCAAACTCTTGCCACCCCAACTTAACAAAATAAATACTCCCTTACTTGTCATGAGATTCAACTCGTGCTCCTTGCAATATTATCCACGCCACTAGCCACTTTACCAACCAGCTCCTTGTATCTTAAACCATGTGCAACTAAATATAACCCTATGGCCAAGGTCTAAATTCATTTAATAAAAATAATCTAAAAGGAATGCAAAAGCTACAACTAGAACCTTGGACCTCCTTCCTTCCTTGTATGCCACCCTTGTCCTTAAGTGGCGTCACTTTGCCACTACACCACATACTCCACTTGTGTCACTTTCCTCCACATTTTATTCTTAAGGCCTACCCGCCAACCTCCAGGGTTTTTTTTTCACCTAAAACCAAAATTTTTCCTAAGGCCTAACTTGAACTCGGGACTTCATAGAAGCCCCCTAACCTTTCAAACTCACTTATCTAATTGGTCCAACTTGCATTTAAGCCGATCTCTTATTCTCTAAAAAAATTTAAACACTACTACGCTTAAGGCCCATTGGGCTCAATTCTCCTAGGCCCAATTTCAGGATGTTACAAATATTATCTCATAAATATTTACTTGTATTGCCGAATACACAAGGTTCACTATATCATCACATATGACCGAATATACAAGTTTTATAAAACATCACATGTAGCCGAATATATACAAAGTCATTTATCTCAATTTTTTTTTCTTACTCAACTTCCTCATCAACTTGAAATCTTATAAGCATAGGCTTGAAATTAAATCACCGGTATAAAACCTGCTAAGCATAACCTTGAATCACACACCGGCACAAGGCCTGCTAGACTCAAAGTCTGATTCTTATTCACCGGCAATAAGCTTGCTAGGCAATAAGCCCGATTATATTCACCAACATAAAGCTTGCTAGGCTCAAAGCCCGAATATGACTATTATAATGTTGTCTCGTACACAATTCATATAAATAAAACCTCTATATATTCCATATAAATCATACGAACTTTTAAACGATATAACCCTGTCGAATTAAACTCAAATACAGTATTTCTATGCTCAAACACATTCGGCTAGCTCTTTTATGAGTCTATAGATTCCATAACAACATATTAAACTAAGCTACAATCAAGTTAAATGATGTCTAATTGCTTAAAAACTTACCTCGGATATAGACGAACGTTATAAATCAGCTATTCGACTATTTTTGCTTTTCCCCGATCCAAGTTCGATTTCTTTTGTTCTTGATCTATATAATTTCAAATTAACCTCATTTAAATACAATTTCATTCAATTTAATCCAACAACACATAAATGGGTAAATTACCATTTTACACCTGATATTTCATACTTTTACAAATTAGTCCTAATTGTATAAAACACAAAATACATAAAATCTCCATTCATTATGCTTAGGCCGAATGTTCATCTTACACATATAAATACACACATTTCATTTATTTTGTATTTTAGTCCCTCAATTTGTTATTTTTTCAATTTAGTCCTAATTACTCAAAATCATCAAAAACTCCAATACAAAATATGTTAATCTAAAACATATCTTTCATATTTCATCATCAAACAACAAAAATCACAAGCTATCAACAATGACACAACTCAAAATATTCATCAAAATCAAAAATTAAAGCATGGGTCTTGAAGATTACTAAGGAACGATTTCAAAAACGTAGAAATTATCAAAAATCGAACAAAAACAAACCTTGATTGAGCTTGAATAAATGCCGAAACCTAGCTTGGTTTTCTTTCTTTTTCTTTGTTTTAGTTTCGATTAAAAAAAATTGAATGAACATGGTTTATTATTTTATGATACATGTTATATTATTTTATTTTATTAAATTAACTTAAATGAAATAATATAAAAATCATATAATACATGTCTTTGTCTATTGCTGTCTACTTTCTTTTTCTTTTAATGGGCTAATTGCAACATAAAGACTTCCACTAATAAAGCCAATAGCAGTTAGGCCCTTTTTAAAAATAATCTCCCAATTTTCATTTCATGCAATTAAGTCCTTTTATTAAATTAAGCACATAAACAATCAAATTTTCATATGAAACTTTCATACATGCTAATTCACATATAATAAACATGGAAAATAATATTTAAATATTTTTTTGACTCAAATTCGTGGTCTCAAAACCACCGTTCTGATTAAGGTCTAAATCAGACTGTTACAACTCTCCCCCTTAGGGATTTTCGTCTCCGAAAATCTTACTGGTGAATAGGTTCGGATAACGTTCTTTCATTGCATCTTCTAGCTCCCACGTTCCTTCCTCAACTCCATGCTTATGCCACAGTACTTTAACCAACGAAATTTTCTTATTTTGTAACTCTTCAATCTCATGAGCCAAAATACGAATCGGTTCTTCCTCGTACGACATATCTAACTGAATCTCAATCTCTGATGGACTAATCACATGCGATGGGTCGGATCTATATCACCGAAGCATCAAAACATGAAATACATTATGGATCTTTTCGAACTCAGATGGCAACAGCAGTCTATACGCAACTGGTCCAATCCTCTCTATAATCTCGTACGGTCCAATAAATCTCAGACTTAATTTTCCTTTACGATTGAATTTGAGTATTTTCTTCCACGGTGGGACTTTCAAAAATACTTTATCCCCGATCTAAAACTCTAAGTCTTTACGTTTCAAATCTGCATACGATTTTTGACGATCTGATGCTGCTTTCAAACTTTCACGGATCACTTTTACTTTTTGTTCGGTTTCTTTGATCAAATCGACCCCGTGTATCTTATTTTCACTAAGCTTAGTCCAGTACAAAGGTGTAGGACATATACGACCGTACAAAGCCTCGTAGGGTGCCATTTTGATACTAGATTGAAAGCTATTATTGTACGCAAATTCAATCAGAGGTAGATATCGTTCCCACGTACCTTTGAACTCGAGAATGCAACATCTCAACATATCCTTAAGTATCTGAATAATTCACTCGGACTGACCGTCTATCTGGGGATGAAAAGCAGTACTAAAATGCAGTTTAGTACCTAATACATCTTGTACTTTCTTCCAAAACCGCGATGTAAACCTCGAATCTCTATCTAAAATAATAGATATAGGCACACCATGTAACCTCACGATCTGAGAAATATACAATTCAGCCAGTTTATCAAGCGAGTAATCTGTACGAACAGAAACAAAGTGAGCAGATTTAGTCAATCTATCTATAATAACCCAAATTACATCTTACTTGCTCGATGTCAACAGTAAACTGGATACAAAATCCATCGTGATTTTGTCCCATTTCAATTTAGGTATCATGATCAGCTAAAGTAATCCAGAAGGCACCTGATGCTCGGCTTTTACTTGCTGACAGACCAAACATTTTGATACAAAGTCAGAAATGTCTCTTTCCATACCTTGCCACCAATAGTGCTGTTTCAGATCATTATACATCTTCGTACTACCCGGGTGAGCAGATAGTCGACTGTTGTGAGCTTCATTCAAGATCATTTGAATTATCTCTTATTTCTCGGAACACATATTCAGTTTCTAAATCTCAAACAATCATCAACATCAACTCGAAACTCTGAATCCGTATTTGTATCACATTGAACCCGTTTCACTATCAAATCATTGTCGATTTTCTGAGCTTCACAAATCTGCTGAATAAATAACAGTCTTGCTTTTAACTCAGATATTATCGCACCATCATCTGACATAGCCATATGCGCATTCATTACACGCAAAGCAAATAGTGATTTTCAACTTAAAGCATCAGCAACAACATTAGCCTTTCCCGGGTGATAGTCAACCACTAACTCGAAATTTTTTAACAACTCTAACCATCGACACTATCTCAAATTCAGATTTTACTGAGTCATCGAGTACTTCAAACTTTTATGATCGGAATAAACATGACATTTTTCACCGAAAAAATAGTGGCACCAAATTTTTAATGCAAACACAATAGCTGTCAATTCTAGATCGTGCGTTGGATAGTTCTTTTCATGCGACTTTAACTGTCTCGAGGCATAATCTATAACTTTTCCTTCTTGCATCAAAACACAACCCAAACCATTTAAAGATGCATCATTTATATAACAAATTCTTTACCCGATTCTGGCTGAACTAACACTGGAGCTTCAGTCAAAAGGGATTTCAACTGATCAAAGCTTTTCTGGCACTTTTCTGACCACTCAAACTTAACATCTTTCTGCAGCAGCTTCGTCATCAGGGTTGCAATCACGGAGAAACCTTTCACAAATCGTCTATAGTAACCAGCAAGTCCCAGAAAACTTATGACTTTAGAAACATTTCTCAGAGGTTTTCAGTCAAGTATTGCTAAAATTTTGCTCGGATCAACTCGAATACCTGATGCTGAAACAACATGTCCTAGAAAGCTAACTTCATGTAATTAAAACTCACATTTACTAAACTTCGTATACAGCTATTTTTCACGTAAAGTCTGTAACACAAGTCTCAAATGCTCAGCATGTTCAGTTTTGTTACAGGAGTAGATCAGTATATCATCAATGAACACAACCACAAACCGATCTAAATACTGCCTGAAAATCTGATTCATCAAATCTATAAAAACAACAGGTGCATTAGTAAGTTTGAATGGCATA
Organism: Gossypium rotundifolium; assembly: GCA_025506655.1. Taxonomy (NCBI): domain Eukaryota; kingdom Viridiplantae; phylum Streptophyta; class Magnoliopsida; order Malvales; family Malvaceae; genus Gossypium; species Gossypium rotundifolium. Next base: position 32,179,652 of record CP106725.1, on the reverse strand, counting down.
ACTAGAAACTCATAATGTTCGTACCTCATTCGAAAAGTAGTTTTTGGCACATCGGAGTCTCTAACTCGCAACTGATAATAACCTGATCTCAAATCTATCTTCGAAAACACTGAAGCCCCTTTCAACTGATCAAATAGATCGTCAATTCGTGGCAATGGATATTTATTCTTTATAGTCACCTTATTTAGTTGGCGGTAATCAATACACATTCTCATAGTTCCGTCTTTCTTTTTCACAAATAGAACTGGTGTACCCCAAGGAGAAAAACTCGTTCGCGCAAAACCACTATCTGTTAACTCTTGCAACTGTGCTTTTAACTCTCTTAATTCAGTAGGTGCCATCTGATATTGAGCTATTGAAATCAGAGTCGTCCCCGGTACTAACTCAATACCAAACTCTACCTCTCAGATAGGTGGCAAACCAGACAATTCTTCAGGAAACACGCCCAAATACTCGCACACAACTGGTATAGATTCAATTTTCTTTTCAGTCACTTTTCTATCAGGCACATAAGCAAAGTAAGTTTCATAACCTTTTCTCACATACTTCCGAGCTAACATTGAAGATATTACTACTGGTAAACCATTCAGATCATTAGATTCAATTCAAATAATCTTATTGTTCTGACATCTCAAATCAATGGTCTTTGTTTACAATTAACAACAGCATCGTGCAAAGTCAACCAATCCATACCCAAAATTATATCAAACTCATCGAAAGGTAACAAGAACAAATCGGCTGGAAAGCACGAATCTTGAATCATTAACGGGCAATTTTTACACACTTTGTCAACCAGAACACACCGGCCCAGGGGGTTTGACACTCGAATCACAAACTCAACAGACTCAACAGGCAAAGTCTTACTAGATACTAATGTTTCACACAAATATTAATGAGTCAAACCAGGATCAATCAATGCAATAACACTAGTATCATAAGGAGTGAAAGTACCGGTAATAACATATGGGGAAGAAGCATCCTTACGAGCGCGTATAGCATATACTCTGGCAGGTGCACGAGCCTCAGATCGAACCGCTATATCTTTTGTCCCTCTCTGACTTCCACTTACATTACTCGAATGTCTGGGTGGTCTACTTCTTATTGACATGTTACTCGGTCTCGCGTTCTGAATAGTGTTTTGCTCAGCTAACATCGGACAATCTCAGATAAAATGATCCATCGATCCACATTTAAAACAAGACCGATCATGCAATCTACAATTTCCAGAATGCCATTTACCACAATGCTTCCACTCGAATTTGTTCTGCCGATCATTGCCAACACTAGCAATCGAAGTGGCTTATGAACTCACAGGAGGTCGATCTCGATCTCGTCTAGAAAAGTCTGAAGTAGATTTAAATTGACTAGGACCATCTTTGAACTTCTTTGATCCTGAGTGAAAAGTCTTACTCGTTGATCTCTTACGAAATCTCTGGCTTCAAAATCAACTTTTCTTTTCTCTTTCTCAAGTTCTTCGGCTTTGCAAGCTCGTTCAACAAGCACCACAAACTCTTTAATTTCAAGTATACCAACCAGCAATTTAATGTCTTCATTTAAACCATCTTCAAATCTTTTACACATGATAGCTTCGGTTGAAACACATTCACGAGCATATCTACTAAGTCTCACAAATTTTTACTCATACTCGGTTACGGTCATACGACCCTGTTTCAATTCTAAAAATTCTTTGCGTTTCTGGCCGATAAATCTCTAGCAGATGTATTTCTTACGGAACTTAGTCTGAAAGAATTCCTAGGGTCACTATCTCTTTTGGGACCACCGATACTAGTGTATTCCACCAGTGATATACGGTGTCTCGTAATAAAGATATGGCACACTTTAAACATTCATCCGAAGTACAAGATAGCTCATCAAGCACGCGGATAGTATTATCAAGCCACAACTCAGCTCGTTCAGCATCATCATCATTATTAGCTTTAAACTCTTCGGCCCCGTGTTTTTTGATTTTATCTATATGAGGCCTGTTAAATCTCATCGGATCAATCATCGGAGGTACCATAGGTATCGGAGATGGATTATTCGGGGGTGGAGGTTGTTGTACAGCCAGATTAGTCTAGATATATTGAGTAAACCAATCGTTCATCATTTGATAGAAGGCTTGTCTAGCCTCCCCCTCTGGATTACTCGAAGTAGGTCAAGAATCTACCAGCTCTGTCCCTTGCGAGAGAGCAGGCGCTACACTCTCGACATCATCAACTACAGCTCGATCGGGATCCATTACTATATCAAAACACATTTTCAAATGTCAGAAGTCATCACACTATCGCAGTAAAAAAATTGTGGCATGTATAGCTAGACTCGCACACGATACGTTAGTTCTAGAACCGACTAAGCCGTAGCTCTAATACTAATAAAATGTAATACCCCCAACCCATACCTATCGCTGGATTAGGGTTACGAGGCATTAGTTAATTAGAAACACTTTTTCGAACAACAACACATAAAATGTAAGTTGCATTCATATAAATAAAGCATAAATTCCATTAAATAATAAACAAGATTCCAATAATCATAATATAATGTATAGATCATATTTAAAAAAATTTAATATTATCCGTATGCTAAGAAGAAATCAACCTAATTTTTAACTCACTTTACATTAGCATATCGTTAACACTTAAAAATGTTTGCATAATATTTTATTCAATAGCATATACATACCATGTTATCAACTTCACTCAATGGTCATATATTTAATAATATAATTATAAACTCTCACCAATCTTTACATAAATAACATCTTTTGCACATACTCGAATAAAACCAATCAAAACTTATTACATAACTTAATAAGCAATTACACATTCTACCTAATATATAATGACATGTTCGAAACTGCTATTATAGATTAGATACATGTTTCATTCTTGCTATAGATTTCAAGGCTACACTTAACAATTGAATTTATACCAATAATAGACTAAAACCATTATGGAACATTTTCCTAACTCATTTCCTTGCATATCCGAATCTCATTAATTAATAATCATACACATCCAATTTTTATATCATGGAACAAATGCAGAATTACAAATTATAATGAAATCAAACATAAATCTTTCATACCACGTTATAAACCTATTAAAACATATTTATAGCAAATTCGAATATAACAGAACAACCTTAGATACCAAACCTCTTACAACGCATTGACTAAATATAATCACCTAATATAATTATACTTTTACCCGTACATATCATAACTGAACCAGCCATACAAAATCAACCCAAACATTAATTTTTTTCCAAAACATATAATGCCTACCTCAAACATCATTCACTTTTAGCATATAACATTATAAATAAGCACACATGTAACTGAAACTAAGCATAATTACTAAGCCATTTTTGCATGGCTTTATACAAAGACAAAGTTCATCGATTCAAAACATCATCTAGTCTATACATGCCACAAGTTCAAACATAGACTTTTAAAAATACTGAAGGTTAACGATAGTGTGGATGACTTCGATGACGATCCCCGAGCTCGTAACTTACAACCAAAATCTATAAAATAGAATAACAAAACACACAGACTATAACGCCCCGAATTTGGGCCTATTAGAATTGGGCCTTGGGCGTAAAAGCGTTTAAAATTTTTGAGAACAAGAGAACGGTACTAATGCAAGTTGGATATATTAAGTCTATGATTTTTGAAGGTTAGGGGGCTTCCATGAAGTCCAGAATCAAACCTGGGTTTTAGGAAAAATTTTAGTTTTATGTGAATAAAACCTTGGGAGTAAATAAGTAGGCTTTAAGAATAAATTGGGGTAAAATAAGACACAAAATGAGTTGTGGCCTAATGGCAAATGACGCCACATGGGAGGCAAGGATGTGACGCCATAGAGGAAGCAAAGGGTCCAAGGTTCAAGTCTTGGCGCTTGTAATTCATTTTGATTTCTTTTTAAATGAACTTAGACTTTGGCCCATAAGCTTATATTTAGTTGCGCATGTTTTAAGACAAAAAGGAGCTAGTTGGTAAAGTGGCTAGCGGCATGGATTATGTTATAGGGTAGCTTGAGTTCGAATCTCATTGCAAGAAAAAAGGGAAATTATTTTGCTAAGTTGGGACGGCCAGAGTTTGTGTTGGATTTAAACTCTGTTGAAGAAGGGATCCCACATCGAGAAGCTAGCAAGAGGGAAGGTGAGAAGTTGGCTTTAAATAGAGCAATCTATGAGGAGAGTAAGCATACCTTGTTTGGCGTTTGGGTATAGGAGTGTTTGGAGTGCGGATTAGCTTCAGATTCCTATCAGGAGTGTATTTCGCACTACTCTAGCTGTAGAGCTACAAATGCCGAAATGTCGGTCACACGGCGATGATAGCCACACAAGCATGCTAGCGCATGTATGGGAGCTTCAACTCAATAGTTGAGGCCCTCAGGAGTGTTCTCATGGGTTTAGGCTACGTTGGCACAAGTGGGCCCAATAGGCCCGTGGGCTCATATGAATAAATTGTATGATTGTGTGCTAGATGTTGGACTGGTCTATGTGAATCTCATATCTATGGCTAGATTTGGGCTAACTGGGCCACACGAGTGTATGGGCCCATTTTGGCCGAGAATGGGCCCTAGGCCCATTTGCATCGCTATCTCTGTTTAGAATACTTTGGTTTAACTATGCAAATCGCAGTTTGATCACTCTAGTGAAGGTGACGGCGATCGTGATTATTCAGTACTCTACGTGATAAGGTGTGTATCCGTATACACTGTTCTGATTGTTAATCGGTTGAAAATTCGAAGGTGCGTATATTCTACTATCTTGACTATTAATCGGCATTATGCTGAAAAGCCAAAATACCGACGAACGATGTCATATGAGCGTACGATCACGCGTGTGGTGAACCGAGCTCATGGAGCGTGAGCATGTGATGAGGAAGGCTACCATGAGCAAATTCATGGGCTTGGGTCATAGTGGGCCACTTGGGATGGAATGGGCCTCGTGTAACACCCCTTACCCACAATCCCCACCAAATCGGGCACGAAGTGTTACTGTACAAAACTACTTGATCACCACTTAGGCTCACGTGACTACTCTACTTGATTCACTACAACAACTTTATTTCGACTTACGAGACCTCACTCGTACATACGAGGGCTCTCGAGACTATATCGGAAACCTTACGATCTATAAAATTTCTTTCCATCTAAACAGGGAGTACACGCCCATGCTAGATGACACACACGCCCATGTGCTCACACCATGCCCCAAAACCCCAACATTCTGCCAAAACTCCCACGACTAGGGCACACGCCCGTGTACCCTCATAACATGCCCGTGGCTTTAAACCGTGGGGAGTTACTGACTAATTTAACACGGCCTGGACACGCCCGTGTTGGAAATCCGTGATCTATTCTAACTTAAATGTTAACATGCAGGGGACACACGGCCAAGTCACAAGTCCGTGGTTGACCGTGTGTCACACATGGTCTAGACACATGCCCGTGTGCCTACCCATGTGGATAGAACAAGGCTATTTGCCAAGCTACTAGCACCCTTATATCTTACACTACATGAGTTCATTCAACAAACTAATAAACATCTCATAATTCAACATGCACCCACATTAATAACTTTGAAATTTCATAAATAATAAATTGTGCCATCATTATTGGAAATTTACAAAATAAATGTCTTAGCAAGAGCCAATACACCTTTGGCCAAAATAACAAAACAATCTGTTTAGTCTAGCCCCTATACATGCCATACACAAAATCACTAAGTCTGAATATGCCGAGGTGAGCAGATAGTGTGGGTGGCCTCCTTGTTATTGACGTATCCCAGCTCAGCTCTTAAACTCTATAAAATAAGGGAAAAAGAGAAGGGGGAGTAAGCTTTAAGCTTAGTAAGTTTACATGTAAACAATATAACATTATAATATGAATTAAATAATTACATAGCATTACATACTAAACAAGAAACAATCTACATTCATAATCATGCTTACTCATTTTCTCCATTCCCACATTACAACCATATCACAAGCTTAATGCATGCATTCATTCACAAGTTCCCCTGCACTAGCATCACAAAATCACATAGTACAACACATCACTATCTCTGATTTCATTACCCCTAGTTAAATTACTCGGTGGCTTCGCACTTAGCCCACCATTAGCTTTTATTAGGGTGGTATCACACATAGCCCACCAAAAGATATATAGACGATGGTATCGCACATAGCCCATCATCAGCCTTTATTAGGGTGGTATCGCACATAGCCCACCATCAAATATCGTCAATACATATTCATATAATTATTTCGCCATTCATACAATAATTATTCAACGACTATCACATTCAATCCACTAGAACCGCATATGTTCTCAATCATGCCATACTCTAATTAGCAACATAATGCTTACAAAAATATATATTGCTTACACATAAACTTACCTCGATGCAAACGTGTTAGCGAGCGATTTACTCAATCACCTTGCCTTTTCCACGGTCAAGGTTGATTCCGTGTTCTTCTTGATCTATAACAATGAAATTCATTCATTTAGATCATTCTATGATTATAATACATCAAATTCTACACTCGGGCAAAAATGACCATTTTGCCCTTCTACATTGGAAAAATTACAATTTTGCCCCTAGGCTCGTAATTTATTTTTATCACATTTTCTCGATAAACAAGCATAGATAAACATTTATTTCTCTTACAACTACTCACCATTTCAACTATTTCATGCATTTATGACACAAACTAAATCTTTGCATTTAAGTCCTACCTAGGTGTTGTTTTGAAAACACCTTTCACAAAAGTTCCTTCACCACTCTCCAACATTCAATTTCTTCCATAAAAAATCAGCTAACCACCTAAACACTCCTATGGAAAGTCCCTAGACTTTCAACCATATCACAAATTAGTCCCCTCATTAGCTAGCTTAAGCTTTGGGGGCTCCAAAAAAATACAAAAATCATCAATTAAAACCACCTAAATCACTTATTTGAATGAGAATTGAGTGGCTAAAAGTTTGAGCCTCCAAGAGCTCTATTTCCTCTTCAATTTTAGGTGGAAAGAGATGAGTGAATAGTGAAAGATGATAACATCTTTTTCTTCTCTTATTTTATTCATTTCATCACCTAATTTCCACCAAATTTGACTAAAATTTAATGCTCTTGTCCCCCTTTTGTCTACATGGCCGGCCATACCCTACTAATGGCCTAATTGCATTTTAAAATCCTCCAATTTATAATCTATAGCTATTAGGTACCCCTACCTTATAAAATAAAACTTTTGCATCTCCTGCGATTTAGTCCTTTTTCTCAATTAAACATGCTATTGCTAAAATTAAAGCACCAAAATTTTCATATAGCCATATATTAATACCACAACACATAAAATAATACTAAAATAATTTTCCTCAACCTCAGATTAGTGGTCCCAAGACCACTATTCCGAGTGCCCCCAAAATTGGGCTGTTACAACTCTCCCCCTTTAGGGATTTTCGCCCTCGAAAACCTTACCGGTAAAGAGGTTTGGATATTTTTCTCTCATGGTTTCTTCCGGTTCCCACGTAGCCTCCTCTACACCATGCTTTTGCCACAACACTATTACTAAGGCTATGTCCTTATTCCTCAACTATTTCACTTCTCGAGCCAAGATTTTAATCGGCTCTTCCTCATATGTCATATCCGGTCGTATCTCAATTTTCGTCGAAGGAATCACATGCAAAGGATCAGAACGATAACGCCTTAGCATTGATACATAGAACACATTGTGAATTTTCTCTAACTCTACCGGTAAAGCCAACTGATATGCCACTGGCCCAATCCTTTCGATAATCTCATACGGCCCTATGAATCCCGAACTCAGTTTACCCTTTTGACCAAATCTCAATATTTTCTTCCACAGCGACACTTTCAGAAATACCTTGTTGCCTACTTGGAACTCAATTTCTTTTCTTTTCAAATCCATGTACGATTTTTGCCTGTCCGAAGTAGCCTTCAGACTATCCCGGATCACTTTCACCTTTTCCTCAGTCTTTTTAACTAAATCAATCCCATGGACTTGCTTCTCACTCAACTCAGTCCAATACAAAGGAGTCCGACACTTATGACCATATAAGGCTTCATACGGTGCCATCTGCATGCTCGACTGATAACTATTATTGTAAGCGAATTCGACCAAGGGTAGGTATCTTTCCCAACTACCTTTGAACTCTAGCACACAGCATCGAGCATATCTTCAAGAACTTGAATTACTCTCTCAGACTGACCATCAGTTTGAGGATGAAAAGCAGTACTAAAATTCAACCTTGTACCTAAAGCCTCTTGTAACTTCTTCCAAAACCTCGAAGTAAATCTCGGGTCTCTATCCGAGATAATGGATATAGGTACTCCATGTAACCTTACTACCTCTGCAATATACAACTCGGCTAACTTCTCTAATGAATAATCAATACGCACAGGTATAAAATGAGCCGCCTTTGTTAATCTATCAACAACAACCCACACAGCATCTTTCTTTTTAGGAGTCAAAGGCAACCCCGTCACAAAGTCCATGGTAATTCGATCCCACTTCCACTCGGGAACCATCACTGGTTGAAGTAATCTCGAAGGTACTTGATGCTCAGCTTTCACTTGTTGATAGATCAAACATTTTGTTTCATACTTCGAGATGTCTCTTTTCATTCCTAGCCACCAATAAAATTTCTTCAGATCATTGTACATTTTCGTGATGCCCGGGTGTACTGACAAATAACTACTATGTGCTTCTTGTAAAATTTCTCGGATCAACTCGTCATCTTTAGGTACCCAAATTCTATCATGGAACATTAAGAAACCATTTGAACTTACCCAAAATTCAGAATCAGCTCCTGATTTACACTTAGCTCTTTTAGCTAGTATCTCATTATCATTCCTTTGAGCTTCACATATTTGTTGAACAAATAGTGGCCTAGCTCTCAACTCAGCCAGTATAGCGCCATCATCAGACAATGACAAACTCGTGCTCATAGCTCTCAAAGCATACAAGGATTTTCTACTTAGAGCATCTGCAACTACATTCGCTTTTCCCTGGTGGTAATCGATCACTAGCTCGTAGTCCTTCAATAATTCAAGCCATCGTCATTGCTGTAAATTTAACTCATTTTGATTCATCAAGTACCTTAAACTCTTATGATCCGTAAAGATTCAGTACTTCTCACCATACAAGTAATGTCGCCAAATCTTTAATGCCAAAACAATTACGGCCAACTCTAGGTCATGAGTCGGATAATTCTTCTCATGTGGTTTTAGCTATCTCGAGGCGTAAGTGACTACCTTACCCTCTTACATCAACACACAAACGAGACCATTTAACGATGCGTCACTGTAGACCACAAACTCTTTTCCTGACTCAAGCTGTACCAAAACCGGTGCTTCTGTCAACAATGATTTCAATCTCTCGAAACTTTGTTGGCATTTTTCAGTCCATTCAAACTTAACATCCTTATGCAATAATTTCGTCATCAGAGTAGCAATCATAAAAAATCCCTTCACGAACCGCCTATAGTACCCCACCAAACCCAAAAAGCTTCTAACTTCTGACACGGCCCTCGTGGTTTCCACTCCACGATAGCCGAGATCTTTCCCGAATCAACTCTAATACCCTCACCTGACACAATGTGTCCTAGAAATCTGACCTCTCGGAGCCAAAACTCACTCTTGCTAAATTTGGTGTATAATTGCTTGTCTCTCAAAGTCTGTAAGACAATTCTCAAATGCTTTGCATGGTCACTCTCATCTCGAGAGTAAACCAATATGTCATCAATAAAAACAACCACGAACTTATCCAAATACGGTCGAAAGACACGGAAGTCCATAAAAATCACAGGAGCATTCGTTAAACCGAACGGCATGACCAAAAACTCATAATGGCCATACCTCGTCCTGAATGTTGTTTTCGGCACGTCTTGTTCCTTAACCCTCAACTAGTAGTAACCGGATCTCAGATCAATCTTGGAGAACACCATAGCTCTCTTCAGTTGATCAAATATATCATCTATCCTCGGTAAAAAATACTTATTTTTCACCGTCACCTTGTTAAGCTATCTGTACTCTATACACAATCTCATTGATCCATCTTTCTTTTTCACAAATAATACCGGAGCACCCCACGGTGAATAGCTTGGTCTTGCAAAACCCTTATATGTCATCTCTTGCAACTGGACCTTCAATTCTTTCAACTCCAACGGCGCCATCCTATACAGAGCGATGGAAATAGGTGTCGTTCCCGGAACTAACTCAATTCCAAACTCAACCTCTCTGATTGGAGGTAGTCCAGGTAACTCTTCTGGGAATACATCCAGATACTCACGTACAACTGGTACGGTTTCAATCTTTGCTTCCGACTCTTGAGTGTTTAGTACAAAGGCAAGATACGACTCACATCCTTTTCTCAAATATTTCTCAACTACCATGGACGAAATCATCACCGGTAGACTATCTGACTCACCTAATTCAACACAAATAACATCTCCATTTTTACACTTCAATTCAATAAATTTACTACCACAATTCACTAAAACTCTATGGGCAGTCAACCAATCCATACCAAGAATCAAATCAAACTCATCAAACGGTAGCAAGATAAGGTTTTTTAGAAAATAATGACCACTAATTGTCAAGGGGCAGTTCCTACGCTCCTTGTCAACTAACACATGTTTACCTAGTGGGTTTGATACTTTTATCACAAATTCAGTAGACTCAATAGTCATATTCAAACTAAATGCCAATCTCATACAAATATAAGAATGGGTCAACCCGGGTCAATCAAAGCAATAACAGAGGTGTCATGGAGAGAAAATGTACCCGTTATTACGTCCGGCGATGAGGCCTTTTCTCAAGCGTGAATAGCATAGGTTCTTGCTGGTGCCCGACCCTCTGACCTCATAGTAGTGTCTCGTGATACACCTCTACCACTAGTCCCACCTCCCGAGTTCTTTGTAGCCTACCTCTAAAGGATGCACTGCTTAATCTTACCTCTTGCTTCTTCTCCTTGTCACCCCTTTCAGGATAGTTTCGGATGAAATGGTCGGGGGATCCACACTTATAGGAATTTCGATTGTTTCCCCAACACTCCCAGTGTGATGTCTGCCACAACTTGGGTACTCCAGTTTAGACTTTGGATTGCCTACACTCGCCATTGAGGTGGCCTGAACTTTTGAACCCAAATACGTGTTACCTCGCTCTCTCTGCGAATGCCCGTCTGACGTAGTCATCCGAGTGTTCACTTCCCTGGACCTCTTCGATTGAGCTTGGTATGATTTACTCATCGGCCTCTTCTTTACATCCCGAGCCTCACTTAGGGATTTCCTCTTTTCCTTACTCAATTCTTCGGCCTTACTAGCCCGATCCACCAATACTACAAATTCTTTTAGCTCTAAAATCGCAACTAGAAGTCTAATGTCTTCATTCAACCCATCTTCAAATCTTTTTCATAAGGTAGCTTCCGTGGATACACATTCTTGTGCGTACTTACTGAGTCGACCAAATTCATGCTCATATTCTGCCACAGTCATTTTTCCTTGCTTCAGCTCAAGGAATTCCTTCCGCTTCTGGTCCACAAACCGTTGACTTATATACTTCTTTCGGAACTCTTCCAAAAAAAAGTCCCACGTTACCCTCTCTTTAGGAACCACTGATGTCAACATTTTCCACCAATGGTATGCCGAGTCCCTCAGCAAAGATACAGTACATTTCAAGCTCTCTTCGGGTGTATAGGAGAGTTCCTCAAATACCCTCATTGAGTTCTCAAGCCAGAACTCCGCCCGTTCAGGGTCATCATCTTTATAAGCTCAAAAATCTTCAGCCCCTTGCTTCCGAATTTTTTCTACCGGGGGCCTAGTTGTCCTCACCATTTCTATACCTTGAGAAACCACAGGAACTGGCTGAGGTATAGGAGGAGGTAGAGGAGGTTGAGTATTGGGGTTAGCTCGTACATACTCAGTGGACCAATTGCTCATCATTTGGAGAAAGGCTTCTCGAGCCTCTTCACCTTGACCCCTAGTCTCGGGTTCACTCTACACATCCGCAGTCCCTTGTGCAGGAGCCGGTGCATTACTAGCTGTGTCATCAGCAACCGATTGATTGGGATTAATGTACTACATAAAACAAATTTAAAATCATCAGAAGCTACCACACTATCATTATACACTCATGGCATGTATAGCTGGACTCTTACACACACTACGGTAGTCCTAGAACTGACTAAACCATAGCTCTAATACCACTAAATGTAACACCCATTACCTACAATCCCCACCAAAATCGAGCACAAAGTGTTAGTGTACAAAACTACTTGATCGCCACTTAGGCTCATATGACTACTCTACCTGAGTCACTACAACAACTTTATTTCGACTTACGAGACCTCACTCGTATATACAAGGGCTCTCGAGACTATATCGAAAACCTTACGATCTATAAAATTTCTTTCCATCTAAACAGGGAGTACACGCCTGTGCTATATGACACACACACGCCCGTGTGTAGTCACACACGCCCATGTGCTCACATCGTGCCCCAAAACCCCAACATTCTGCCAAAACTCCCACGGCTAGGGCACACGCCCATGTGAAATGGAACACGCCCGTGTACCCTCATAACATGCCCGTGGCTTTAAACCGTGGGGAGTTGCTGACTAATTTAACACGGCCTGGACACGCTCGTATGGGAAGTCCGTGGTCTATTCTAACTTAAATGTTAACATGCAGGGGACACACAGCCAAGTCACACACCCGTGGACTGACCGTGTGTCACACATGGTCTAGACACACGCCTGTGTGCCTACCCATGTGGATAGAACAAGGCTGTTTGCCAAGCTACTAGCGCCCTTATATCTTACACTACATGAGTTCATTCATAAAACTAATAAACATCTCATAATTCAACATGCACCCACATTGATAACTTTGAAATTTCATAAATGATAAAATGTGTCATCATTATTGGCAATTTACAAAATAAATGCCTTAGCAAGAGCCAATACACCTTTGGCCAAAATAACAAAATAATTTGTTTAGTCTAGCCCCTATACATGCCATACACAAAATCACTAAGTCTGAATACACCGAGGTGAGCAGATAGTATAGGTGGCCTCCTTGTTATCGACGTATCCCGGCTCAGCTCTTAAACTTTATAAAATAAGGGAAAAAGAGAAGGGAGTAAGCTTTAAGCTTAGAAGTTTACATGTAAACAATATAACATGATAATATGAATTAAATAATTACATAGCATTACATACTAAACGAGAAACAATCTACATTCATGATCATGCTTACTCATTTTCTCCATTCCAACATTACAACCATATCACAAGCTTAATGCATGCATGCATTCATTCACAAGTTCCCTTGCACTTAGCATCACAAAATCACATAGTACAACACATCACTATCTCTAATTTCATTACTCCTAGTTGAATTACACGGTGGTTTCGCACTTAGCCCACCATCAGCCTTTATTAGGGTGGTATCACACATAGCCCACCAAAAGATATATAGACGATGGTATCGCACATAGCCCATCATTAGCCTTTATTAGGGTGGTATCGCACATAGCCCACCATCAAATATCGTCAATACACATTCATATAATTATTTCGCCATTCATACAATAATTATTCAATGACTATCACATTCAATCCACTAGAATCACATATGTTCTCAATCATGCCATACTCTAATTAGCAACATAATGCTTACGAAAATATAGATTGCTTACACATAAATTTACCTCGATGCAAACGTGTTAGGGAGCGATTTACTCAATCACCTTGCCTTTCCCACGGTCAAGGTTGATTCCGCGTTCTTCTTGATCTATAACAATGAAATTCATCCATTTAGATCATTCTATGATTATAATATATCAAATTCTACACTCGGGCAAAAATGACCATTTTGCCCTTCTACATTGGAAAAATTACGATTTTGCCCCTAGGCTCGTAATTTATTTTTTATCACATTTTCTCGATAAACAAGCATAGATGAACATTTATTTCTCTTATACTCACCATTTCAACTATTTCATGCATTTATGACACAAACTAAATATTTGCATTTAAGTCCTACCTAGGTGTTGTTTTGAAAACACCTTTCACAAAAGTTGCTTCACCATTCCCCAACATTCAATTTCTTCCATAAAAACTCAGCTAACCACTTAAACACTCCCATGGAAAGTCCCTAGACTTTCAACCATATCACAAATTAGTCCCCTCATTAGCTAGCTTAAGCTTTGGGGACTCCAAAAAAATACAAAAATCATCAATTAAAACCACCTAAATCACTTACTTGAATGAGAATTGAGTGGCTAAAGTTTGAGCCTCCAAGAGCTCTATTTCCTCTTCAATTTTCTTGGAAAGAGATGAGTGAATAGTAAAATATGATAACATCTTTTTCTTCTCTTATTTTATTCATTTCATCACCTAATTTCCACCAAATTTGACTAAAATTTAATGCTCTTGTCCCCCCTTTGTCTACATGGCTGGCCATACCCTACTAATGGCGTAATTGCATTTTAAAATCCTCCAATTTATAATCTATAGCTATTAGGTACCCCTACCTTATACAATAAAACTTTTGCATCTCCTGCGATTTAGTTATTTTTCTCAATTAAACATGCTATTGCTAAAATTAAAGCACCAAAATTTCCATATAGCCATATATTAATACCACAACACATAAAATAATACTAAAATAATTTTCCTCAATCTCAGATTAGTGGTCTCGAGACCACTGTTTCGACTAGCCCCAAAATCGGGCTGTTACACCTCGATGGGCCCAATGGGCCGTAGGGCCCGTGAATGCAAGTCACACTGTTAAATGGTAAATAGATAGGCTTATCATGTCATGCACATGACTTAGGTGCTTTAGGCCACGTAAGGCCAAAAGGGGCCGTGTGGGCCCAATGGGCTTGTGGGCCCATACAGATGAAATGTCTGTGATGCAATAAGTTATAGGTTTGGGCTATGCCGTTGCATAGCCGTGGTTATTTCTAGGCTAGATGGGCCACACGAGTGTGTGGGCCCACTTGGGCAGGGTAATAGACCTTAGGCCCATCATCGCCGTTAAGTCAATTTAGATTTTCTAAGTTGCTCGAGGCAACGATAGACCTTCTGTTGGGTCATTAATAACCCTCGATTTATAAAATTATTGAAATACCCTCAGTTTGTAAAATTACTAAAATACCCTTAATTTGTAAAATTACTAAAATACCCTCAATTTGTAAAATTATCGAAATACCCTTGGTTTGTAAAATTACCAAAATACCCTTAGTTTGTGAAATTACCGAAATACCCTCGAGTTGTAAAATTACTGAAATACCCTCGATTTGTAAAATTACTAAAATACCCTCGAGTTGTAAAATTACTAAAATACCATTGGTTTACAAGTTACCGAAATACCCTGATTTGTAAGATTACCAAAATACCCCTGAGGGGTAAGATTACCGACATACCCTTATAGGGTAAAATAACTGATTTGCCCTTATGGGTAAATGACTGACTTGTGCTATAATTTGATCGATTTGACTGTGAGCATGTGTCTGATATGTTGTTAATATGTGTTGAAATGACTGTTACTAAGCATGGCCATTTTGCATATACATGTAATGATTGAGCATGACATACACGACATACTGCATGGGGTTGGGACTTGTGTTGGAGGAAGTATTGTACTGGTGGCTATGCCACGTTTTATTGATTTAGTGGCTTTGCCACGCATACTGATTCTAGTGGCTTTACCACGTATACTGATTCTAGTGGCTCAGCCACATATACTGTTATTAGTAGCTTTGATGCGTTGGTATTAGCATCTCGACTGCGTTATTGGTGTGTAAGGCTGGGTGGGTCGACTTGGTCCCCACATGGTGTGTAAGGTTGGTACGTGTGGTGTGTTGGTTGGACTGGGTAGGGATGCATCCTCATACTGTTGCATATCTGTTTATGAGATTTGTCACTGTACTGGGCTTAGGCCACTTATTCTGTTATTGGTTTGGGCTAGGCCTAATTGATTCTGTTATGAGCTGTGACCTAAATGATATTGTAGTGGGCTTTGGCCCACGTATGCTCTAAACTGGACTGTACTTTTATTGTTAAAGGGCTTTGGCCCTAGCTGTTTCTGTTTCTGTTACTATTTCTGTATACTGACTCTTACTCTAGTAAGGGGATTACATTCTAAGTTTTCATAAACTTACCCCATTTTTTTAACTGTGTAGGTAATCCTCGACCTTAGATAGATCGATGCTGCGACGGACTCGGAGAAGACCACACACTACTTATACTTGCTGTTTTGATTATTTACTTTTAAATATTATGATTTGGGTTGTAATAAGGCCTCTCTATTTTTAACTTATGCTTTGTGATATTTATTTATGATGCTTTATAACTGCTAAAATTGGAATACGATTTCCAAAATGATAACTGTCTTTAAAACACTATGTTTCCGTAACGTTTTCAAAATGCTTCTGCAACTCAATTTTTAAACATCATGTTTTTGTAAATGGTTTATTTTAAATATGCTTCCGCATCAGCTAAGGTTTTTAAGGTAATTATGTTTTCAAGTGGATAATAATTGCTTAAGAGTTTTGAGTTTTAACAAAGAGGCTTTAGCTCTCAAACAAGTTTTAACAACAAGAAATATGGTTTCGAAAAACACTTCCATATGAGACGCCAGATTTGGGCCTAACTTCTAGGCCACGTTTGGGGTGTTACATTTAATGGTATCAGAGCCCAGTTACAAAACTCGACTGTGGAATGAGTTTTCAAAATTGAATTTCTAAAAGTGTTGTTTCAAAAAATCCTTGAAAAGTTTTAAAGTTCTAAAAGTGTGGTACACCGAGTCTCCGGCGCTCAATCCGTAAGTTTTTTGAATATTTCTGTCTATTTAGAAATTTAAATATAGTGAGTTAGAAATACGGTGATTTCTTTAGGTATTGGACTGTATTTTTGGTATTTCTTCTGTGTGTGTTTGGTTTGGATGTGATGTTTGGATATAGAAATTGGTTGCGTATGAGATATTTGTCTACTTTAATGGTTAGGTGTTTTGAGTATATTTAGGGAGTTCCAAATTCTAGTTAAAATATGATAGGGATATTAGAATTAGAGTCTTGTGAGAGCCTTGATGTGCTAGGTTAGGATGTGCAACTGTTCCTATAGTTGGTAATTTCAAGGATGAAATTTCTTTAAGGGGGTAAATGTGTAACGCCCCGAATTTGGGCCTAGTAGAATTGGGCCTTGGGCGTAGGAGTGTTTAAAATTTTTGAGAATAAGAGAATGGCACTAATGCAAGTTGGATCTATTAGGTGAGTGATTTTTGAAGGTTAGGGGGCTTCCACGAAGTTCCTAGATCAAACTTAGGCTTTAGGAAAAATTTTGGTTTTAGGTGAATAAAACCCTTGGAGTAAGTAAGTAGGCATTAAGAATAAATTGGGGTAAAATAAGACACAAAAGGAGCTGTGGTCTAGTGGCAAATGACGCCACATGGGAGGCAAGGATGTGACGCCATAGAGGAAGCAAGGGGTCCAAGGTTTAAGTCTTGGCACTTGCAATTCATTTTGATTTCTTTTTAAATGAACTTAGACTTTGGCCCATAGGCTTATATTTAGTTGTGCATGTTTTAAGACAAAAAAGAGTTAGTCGGTAAAGTGGCTAGCAGCATGGATTATGTTACAGGGGAGCCTGAGTTCGAATCCCATTGTAAGCAAAAAGGGAAATTTATTTTGCTAAGCTGGGATGACCAAAGTTTGTGTTGGATTTAAACTCTACTGAAGGAGGGATCCCACATCGAGAAGCTAGCAAGAGGGAAGGTGAGAAGCTAGCTTTAAATAGATTAATCTATGAGGAGAGTAAGGATACCTTGGTTGGTGTTTGGGTATAGGGGTGTTCGAACGCAGATTAGCTTTAGATTCCTATCAGGTGTGTATTTCGTACTACTCTAGTTGTAGAGCTGCAAATGCTGAAATACAGGTCACACGGCGATGGTAGCCACACGAGCGTGCAAGCACATGTATGGGAGCTTCGATGCGATAGTTGAGGCCCCCATGAGTGTTCTCATGGGTTTAGGCTACATTGGGCCAAGTAGGCCCAATGGGTCCATGGGCCCATATGAATAAATTGTATGATTGTGTGCTAGATATTGGACTGGTCTATGTGAACCTCATATCTGTGGCTAGATTTGGGCTAACTGGACCACACGAACGTGTGGGCCTATTTGGGCCGAGAATAGGCCCTAGGCCCATTTGCATCGCTATCTCTGTTTAGAATACTTTGGTTTAACAGGGCAAATCGCAATTTGATCGCTCTAGTGAAGGTGACGGCGATCGTGATTATTCAGTACTCTACGTGATAAGGTGTGTATCCGTATACACTATTCAGATTGTTAATCGGTTGAAAAGTCGAAGATGCGTATATTGTACTATCTTAACTGTTGATCGATACTATGCCGAATAGCCAAAATACCGGTGAACGATGTCATATGAGCGTGAAATCGTGCGTGTCTTGAACCGAGCTCACGGAGCGTGAGAGTCTGATGAGGAAGGCCACCGTGAGCGAATTCATGGGCTTGGGTCGTAGTGGGCCACTCGGGATGGAATGGGCCTCAATAGGTCGTAGGGCCCACGAATGCAAGTCACACTACTAAATGGGAAATAGATAGGCTTATCATGTCACGCACATGACTTAGGTGCTTTGGGCCGCGTAAGGCCAAAAGGGGGCCATGTGGGCCCACACAGAGGAAATGTCCGTGATGCGATAAGTTATAGATTTGGGCTGTGTCGTTGCATAGCCGTGGTTGTTTCTAGGCTAGATGGGCCACACGAGTGTGTGGGCCCACTTGGGCAGGGTAATGGACCTTAGGCCCATCTTCGCCATTAAGTCAATTTAGATTTTCTAAGTCGCTCGAGGCGACGGTGGACCTTCTGTTGAATCGTTAATAACCCTCAATTTGTAAAATTACTGAAATACCCTCGATTTGTAAAATTACTAAAGTACCCTTGATTTGTAAAATTACTGAAATACCCTTGGTTTGTGAAATTACCAAAATACCCTTAGTTTGTAAAATTACTAAAATACCCTCGAGTTGTAAAATTACTGAAATACCCTCAGTTTGTAAAATTATTAAAATACCCTCGAGTTATAAAATTACTGAAATACCCTTGGTTTACAAGCAATCGAAATACCCTTATTTGTAAGATTACCAAAATACCCCTGAGGGTAGGGGTGTGTAAAATTTGGGTAAAACTGAAAAAATTCGGTTAACCGACTGAAAATTTGGTTAACCAACCGAAAATTCAGTTAACATACCGAATTCAGTTAATCGGTCGGTTAACCGAATTTTTTCAGTCGGGGGTCGGTTAATTATTTTGTTATTTTTCAGTTAACCATTAATTCGATTTGAAACTGATCAGTTAACCGAATTTTTTCGGTTTAACTAAAATAATAATAAATAAATTTATAATATATAAATAGCCTATAAGTAATAAGCCCACTATTCTCTATTCACCTAAACCCAATCTATACCCAAATATCTAACCCAACCCAAACCCAATCCAACCCAAACCCAATAATAAAAATTAAACCGAACTCAAGTAATTCTAAAACTAAAAATAGAATTACCCCTAGAGGCTAGACAGACACACGACAGAAAAAAAAGACATATCTCCTTCTTCAACTTCAAATCCCTAATTTCTCAATCACCAGTTCACCACCCCAGGCCAGCCACCTTCCGTCCGGCACTCCGGCGTCTACCAACCTAGGTCAGTTGAGGTACTTTCACCATCTACAACTTCTATTTTAAAACTTCTATTTTATTTTTATTTTTTTATTTCTTAGTTTTGTTCTTTGTGCCGTTTGCCCTGCTGCCTCCCTTCATCAATATTTTGTGCTATTTGTTTGGGAAATAATGAAATTAAAAGGATATGGAGACTATGAGTGGTGAAAACCTTCGCGAGTACCTCTGATGACAGTTAGGATATGGTAAACCATTACCCCATTTTTCATTTATTTGGGAAAAACCATTGTATGAGAAAAGGGTTGAATGATGCAAGAGCAGCAAGAAAGCGAGTCTCAGCTTTCAGCTTAAAACTAGTTATTATAGGAAGCTTAAGTTAAAGGCTAAATAGTACCTGCCAAATTTTGTATGCCTTGGCCAATCCTTCATTTATTTTATACCAGTGTTGACAGTTTTGTTAATGTAATATAATTAATTTTTAAATTTTGTTATGAAGCTTTTGCACCTGTTTGTTTGTACTTTGTATGAACAAGAGTAATTATGATGCATAATAATCCAGATGCGTTCTTTAATTATCTTTTGGTGGAAGTAAAGAATTAAAGGTACATATTATGATGGAGATACCAATAATAGTTGAATATTGGCATTTAGAGATTTGTGTCATAATCATCTAATTTTTTAAAGAAATTTTATAATATCATCTAATATTGAATATTCACTGCTTAATGTTTAATGTTTAATGGCCATTAAGCTATTGTTTAATGTTTTAAATTAAGTATTATTATGATATCATAAATTGAAATAAAGTTGGTGTTTTAGTGTATTAAATTTAGCATTTTCATGCTATTTTAAATTAAATTAAATATGATTAATATTATAAATGTATTTTAATTTATTATATACTATTTTTCTTGTAGAATGTCAACCGAACCAACATCTATTGAGGGTAGTGTTACACCTCCTACTTTGATAGATTCTAAAAATTTAGGGAGTTGGAGCTTCAAGCCAAACAAAGAGGACAGCTAGGAAAAGAAAAGCTACTCTTCAAAGGTTAGAAGTTTGGTCTCACTTCACTAAGATTATTAATAGTGAGGGTGCAAGTAAGGCTAAATGTAATTATTGTCAAAAGGAATTTTGTTGTGATATGAAAAAAAATGGTACGGGGTCATTGAAATATCATATTGGTTCATGTAAGAAAAAATCCTAGTAATGTTGTTGACAATAGTCAAGGACAACTAGTTTTACCAAGAAAGGGAGTTGAAAGAGGGAAGGGAATCTTTCAACTTGGAGATTTGATCAAGAAGCATGTAGGAAAGGATTAGCACAAATGATTGTGATTGATGAATTACCTTTGAAGTTTGTTGAAAGTGAAGGTTTTAAGAAATTTATGTTTGTGGCATGTCTTAGGTTTCATATTCCTTCACGAACTACTATGACTAGAGATGTTTATCAATTACATTTAGATGAAATGGCCAAGAAAAAATAACTTTTGAGAAGTTCTTGTTCTAGAGTTTGTTTAACTACTGACACATGGACTTCTTTGCAAAGAGTTAATTATTTTTGTATCACTGCTCACTTTATTGATAACGATTGGAAATTGAATAAAAAGATTTTAAATTTTTGTCCAATTTCTAGTCATAAGGGTGAGTCCATTGGGATGGTGATTGAGAAATGCTTGTTGAATTGGGGGATTTATAAGTTGTTTACTGTAACTGTTGATAATGCAAGTTCAAATGATGTTGCTATTGGTTATTTGAGAAAGAAATTTAACCCTCGAGGGGGTTTAGTTCAAAATGGTAAATATCTTCATATGAGATGCATGGCACACATTGTGAATTTGATTGTTGTTGAAGGCTTAAAGGAAATGAATAAATCTGTTGAACGTGTTAAAGAGGCTATTAGATATGTGAGACAATCTCCAGCTAGATTACAAAAGTTTAAGGAGTGTGTTGTGGTGGAAAAGATAGAGTGCAAGAAGATGTTGTGTCTTGATGTTTGTACTAGGTGGAACTCGACCTACTTAATGTTAGATACTGCTCAGAACTTTGAGAGAGATTTTGAGAGATTTGAGGAGCAAGATACAAACTTTAGGGTTAAACTTGAAAAGGGTGACGGTTGGCCTAGCATGGATGATTGGGATAATGTTAGAAACTTGAGGGATTTCTTGGAACACTTTTATGAAGCCACTTTGCGTATATCTGGCACTTCATATGTCACGTCCAATAATGTTTTTGATGAGCTTTCTGATATTGATATTCTTTTACGAGATGCTCAGTTAAATAGTAATGTTGATTTCAATATTATGGCCATCAAGATGAAAGATAAGTATGATAAGTATTGGGGTGATATTGATAAGATGAATCTGCTCATGTTTGTTGCTTGTGTCTTAGATCCTAGACAAAAACTAAAGTATCTTGAATTTGCACTTAATGAAATGTCTAGTTCTGAAAAAGCTTGTGAAATGATGCAAAAATTGAAGGAATCTTTGTATGAATTGTTTGATGAGTATAAGCCTCCACTTCATAGTACTTGTAGCCAATTGAGTGTGCCAACACATGTTTCTCTCGGTGAACCACAACAAAAAATGAAAAGGCAAATGTAAGCTTTGTATAAAAAGCGTGAGTTGGAAATTTGTGGTGAGGATAAAGCATCTGAGTTGGATAAATATCTAGCTGAGGCTAATGAGGAACTTGTCGAAGATTTTGATATTTTATTGTGGTGAAAAGTGAACAGCCCTAGATTTCCTACTCTTTCAAAAATGGCCAGAGAAGTGTTAGCTATACCGATTTCTCTGATTGCTTGAGTCGCATTTAGCACCGGGGGACGTGTGCTTGATCAATATAGGAGTTCTTTAACTCCTAAAATTGTACAAGCTCTTGTGTGTACTCAAGATTGGATTCGAAAATCATCATCACAAGAAGACATCAAAAAGATTGAAGAACAAATCCAAGAGCTTGACAATATTGAAAATGGTATATTTATTGTTTTATTTTAATAGTTTCAATTTTTTTACCATATCACTCCTACTTATTTAATTGATTCAATGTTTAGACTTTTCTTGGAATGCATCAGAGCCTACCCTAAATTCATGAGCTTTCATGAGTTGAAGGGTATACTTACTATCTTATTCTTGTTAACTTATAATCTATTCATTTGTTTATATTATTTGATTTTTTTAAATGCGTATATTTCTATTATATGCTAAACTTTTGCACATGTTTTTTTCTTTCCGTAGGTTTAATGCAAATGGAGATTTTTTAGAGAGAATAAATGGATACAAGTGAACAATATTAAACCCTAACTGTAACATCCTAAAATAGGGGCTATTATGTTTGAATTGTTTTGCATGTGTATGGCTTGATTTAAGGTGTTTTAAGATCTAGGTTTAAGCCAAGGGTAGGCCCGCGCTGTAGGAAAAATTTTTGTTTTAAGTGTTAGTTAAAGGGAGCTAAGGGGAGCTAGGCCTTAAGGGAATTAATGTGGAGGTTAAGACACAATAATTCACTTGGCAAAGTGGCAAGGGAGGTGCCACTTAGGGTCTTGGAAAGTGACGCCACAAGCAATGTGAGGGGGACTTAGGTTCGAATCCCATGGATAGTCTTAAGGTGATTTTTATTTTGCACTTATTTGGCATGTGTTGGTCAAACTTTAATTAAGGTAAGGTTGGACTATTTTCTTTTATGGATAGTAGACTAAGGAAAAAGGCAAGTGCTAAGTTAAGGAATGGAATCAAGGAATTTTGGTATGTTAAGGGGACATAAGGCTTGAAGTATGGAGTGATGTTTTGGAAATTTTTCTATGGCCATTTGACCATGAATGTAGACGGCATAAGGGGCTAAGGGGTTGATTTAATTTTGAAAGTGATTAGGAGGAAGATTAGGAGGAAATGAGGAGGAAAATGTGGGATTTGTGATAAGATGTAAGTTGGCCGACCAAGGAATTCTTTGATGACCATTTCGGTCATGTGGGTAGAGGGGAGTAGCCGAAATTCTCTTAAGGGGTTTAGGTGTTTATTTTTTTGGGTTTTCTTTTTCTAGTGTCGTGCCAAAATCCTAATGCCATCAAAGTGCCATTTTGGCCATTTTCTTTTGCCAAAAACTTGTTCCATTCTCTAATAAACCTCACCCTTCTCTTTCATAAGTTGAACCACACCAAAAATTTACCATTATTTTTCATTTGTACACTTTGGCCGAATCATCCATTGACCATAAGGGTCATTTGTTACTTTTCTTTTCTTCTCTCTTTCCCTCATCTTCTTCTTTTCTCTTCTTTTCTTTTCTTTTTACTTTGCTTAGGCCGAATCTCCCTTTGGATACCATAGCTAAATTACATCAAGTCTCAACCTTCTCTTTTCTTTTCACAATCCATCAAAAACCAAAAGCACAAGTAAGCCTTAGCCGATTTCTCCATCTCTTTCTTCTTCCAAAGTCAATCACTCCTCTATAGTAGCTGAATATCTCTGTGGTTCCAAGGTAAGTGAGGTGTGATATTCGGCCAAAGGCCATTTTTTTTGTAAGCCTTATGGGTTGAAGCCGATTCTAACATAGTTATGTAGGAGGAGTTCATCAAATCGCAAGGTGCAAATCGTTTAGGCTTTGGGTTTCGGATTTAATCGATTGTCTTAAAAAAGGTGTGTAGTTATCGACCGATCTCCGTTGTTTGGATTTGTTGTTATGTATATATATATATATATATATATATACGTATAAGATGTGTATGATAGCTGGAAATAATGGCTGAGATGGTGGCTACCCATAGTGGGTATTCGGTTAACCAGGTCAGTTTTATGATATTATTTTACCATGGTATATGTGTGGAATTGTGGTAAGCATGTGATGTATGCTCATTGGAATTTTACTATTATTTGGCCATGATACTGACATATGCATAGGGATTGCGATATGATTATTGAAGGACAGGGTGTACATTTATGTATCGTGGTTTAGTGATGGCTACGAGCCTCACGTGGATTGATGATCGCCTCGCGCATCATCACGGTTGGTATCGGCTTTGTGCCATATCGTGGTTGGTGATGGCTATGTGCCTCATCGTGATTTGATGTTAGCTACGAGCTACATCGTGGATTGACGTTGACTGAGGTCGCGTTGTGGATTATACTGTGATTTATTTCACGTGGACCAATGGCTTGACCACTTGGTGGATAGCATTGCTTGCCAAATTGGTGTGTAGAGGTTGGAGGGTTGATTTAGTAATCCCCTGGTGTGTGGTGGCTGGATACGGGGGTGTGTAGAGGATGGACCCTAGGCTAGGTTGGGCGCATTTTGCATTATTATTTGATATGTGGATTGGTGTGGTTTGGGCTAAGCCCATGTGTGGAAATCTGTGGACTAATTACACACTGAGTCAGTTTGACTCACCCAATTTTTTTTACCAAACAATGCAGGTGATACATGATTCTTGGACCAAGGCGGGAGCGGATCGACGTGGCCATGCGTAAGATGTTTTCATTGTTTTATGCACTTTATATTTTCAGTATTTTGAATAAATATTTATTGTAATAAGGGCCACTTAAAGTATTTGGGGACTTTTATTGTGTTCAAGTTGGATTGACGATCGAGATGATATTTGGAATGTTTTATTTTAGAAAGTGATTTACATCATCAAAACTTATATTAAAGTTTTAATTCGAAATTTGTAACAACATAATTTTACTTAGAATTTTAAATATACAATGTTTTTATAAATGATGTAAAATTTTTATGTTTTCACCCTTATGACAAATTCTTTTCAAACTTTTTCCTCAGTAGCATTCTAGATTCGACCGTAGCGTTTGGGCCGGGTTTGAGGTGTTATAATTTGGTATCAGAGCCCAGTTCAAAACTCGGCTTTGAAGGTTTTGGGTCCAAAAACATTTCTCAAAGATGGGCTTTTCAAAACATAGACTTTCATGAACTATTTCAGGTTTATTCGGCATGGCACCAGTATCTCCTATCAAGTCCACGAGGTAAGTATCCCTAACTATTGAAGTGATTGGTATGTGAAACTTTATGGGCATTACGGGATCGTAGATTAGTAGATTAGGAGATATTGAACCCTAGGACTAGTTTACTCCAACACAAAATACATAAGACTTAAGTACAACCAAACAAACCTGTGAGTAAGTCGCCGAGTTAGGGTGTGGCAACAATTGTGCACATGTCTAGGATTGGATTCGGTAAGAGCTTGGTATTTAAGTAGTCCTAGTGACTCACCTCCTCTTCACTCGAATCCTGCCTGGTGCGTAGCGGCGGTTCACCCTAACCAAGAGGACTTATTCACCCATTAAACCCGATAATTAAAACTCGAAAGGGACCAACTACAATCGCTTTGTAAAAATTACCTCAGATTGAATACAAACCTTAGTTTTGTAAAAACTACACTATTTTGACTAAAATATCCTGGTTTGGAAAATTTACTAAATTACCCCTGATTTACAAAATTACCAAAATAACCCCGATTTCTGAAATTTCCAAAAATACCTTTGATTTGGAAAATTTTTCAAAATAACCCCAAAATTTGTAAATTTTAGAATGCCTTTGATTTGTAAAGATTTTCGAATTAATCCCAATTTATTATTAAAATACCCCTGTAGGATGAGTTACGAAAATACCCTTGGGTTGGGAACGGATAAAATGCCCATAGTAGTGTAGTGGATGTTATGGATGAATGAATGTGACTCTACAATTAGGGTAGTAAACTTGAGATGAAAACTTTGGTTGATCGAAAGAATTACTACTAAAACTTCTTTACATAAAATTATTCATGGATAATCGAGAGAACAAAAGACTAATGCATAAAAATTCTTAAATCAGATTAAATCATGAAGTAGACATGAGTTCTAGGGGCGTGGTCGTCGTGGGTGAGGTAGAGGTAGGATGGTCGTGTCCGGAACCGGTTGGAGTCAGTCGGGTTCAAAATGAGGCACCGCCACCGGCTATAAAGGTAATTTCAAGAGCAAATCGAAGGAGATAACGCAGTATCGCAGGCTATGTTGCGAGTTTTAGAGCGAGTAGCGGGAGCTAGTATGGGTAATGGAGCTCGAAAGTCAGTACCTGAGAGACTTAGATCCAATGGAGCTGAGGTTTTAGGGAGTATCTAGGGTAGCTCCGAATGTAGCGGAGTATTGGTTAGAGGCAGTCGAGAGGATCATGGACGATTTGGACTGCACTGCTGAGGAAAAGTTGAAAGGTGCTGTTTTGCTACTTTGAGACGAGGCTTATCAGTGGTGGCTCACTATCAAGGAGAGTATCCCTGTGGATCAAGTGGATTGGGGGTATTTTAAGGTTAAGTTTGAAGGGAAATACGTTGGAGCTAGCTACATCGACTCTCAGAGAAAGGCGTTTCTGAATTTAGTACAAGGAAATAAGTCGGTAGCTGAGTATGAAGCGTAGTTTCTATGGTTAAGTCGGTATGCTAGAGGGATTGTAGCTACTGATTACGAGCGGTGTGTTAGATTTGCGGATAGGTTGCGAGATGAGCTGCAAGTGTTGATAGTGCCGCATCAAGAGAGGGACTTTGCAGTCTTAGTGGATAGAGCTCGGATAGCAGAGGAGGTCAAGAGGGCCTAGAGGCAGAATAGAGATAGGGATAGGAACCGGATAAGAGGAGTTTGGATTGTCGAATCATCTGGAATTTTCGAAAAGACCATGGGTTGAGAATTGCATGACGTGCACTGCATTCAGCCTCGAATCGGAGCCGCCCATGTGCTCAAAGTGTGGGAGAGCTCATGCGAGAGAGTGTTGAGAAATAGCAAGGAATGTTTTGATGTGGGTCTAAGGCTCATTTGGTTAGGAATTGTCCTCGGAGATGGATAGGGCTCTGACAAGAGGCTGTGGTTATGTGCAACAAGGTAGGTGGTCACCAGCGACAAGGGGTCGTGGTCCCAACCATGGAGGGAATGGTTCTAACCGAGGTCATGGAGCATCGTGCAGAGGTTGAGGGTGTAGATGCGAGACACCAGGTTAGTTTATGCAATCAAAGGTCGCGAGGAGGAAGATGTGCGGATGTGATAATCTGCACGTTCCTTATTTCCTAATACCCTTTATTACCTTGATAGATATCGTGTCAACTCATTCTGTATTGCTAGTGAAGTATCTAGAACTTTGAGTGTGAACTTTGAGGCTATACCTAGAAAGTATGTTAGTTTTATTAAGATCGAGTCTTGCAGAAGAGCGTGGCGTGGTGAGTTAGGATGCACGATCGTTAGTTAGTTGGAAATTTTGAGGACGAAATTTCTTTAAGGAGGTAGAACCGTAACATCCCTAAAAAGGGGCTATTAGGTTTGAATTGTTTTGCATGTGTATGGCTTGATTGTGCATTAATTAAGGTGTTTTAAGATCTAGGTTTAAGCTAAGGGTAGGCCCGAGCTGTAGGAAAAATTTTTGTTTTAAGTGTTAGTTAAAGGGAGATAAGGGGAGCTAGGCCTTAAGGGAATTAATGTGGAGGTTAAGACACAATAATTCACTTGGCAAAGTGGCAAGGGAGGTGTCACTTAGGGTCTTGGAAAGTGATGCCACAAGCAGTGTGAGGGGGACTTAGGTTCGAATCCCATGGATAGTCTTAAGGTGATTTTTATTTTGCACTTGTTTGGCATGTGTTAGTCAAACTTTCATTAAGGTAAGGTTGGACTATTTTCTTTTATGGATAGTAGACTAAGGAAAAAGGCAAGTGCTAAGTTAAGGAATGGAATCAAGGAGTTTTGGTATGTTAAGGGGACATAAGGCTTGAAGTATGGAGTGATGTTTTGGAAATTTTCTATGGCCATTTTACCATGAATGTAGACGATAGGGGCTAAGGGGTTGGTTTAATTTTGAAAGTGATTAGGAGGAAGATTAGGAGGAAATGAGGAGGAAAATGTGGGATTTGTGATGAGATGTGAGTTGGTAGGCCAAGGAATTCTTTGATGACCATTTCGGTCATGTGGGTAGAGGGAGTAGCCAAATTCTCTTAAGAGGTTTAGGTGTTTATTTTTTGGGTTTTTTTTCTAGTGTGGTGTCAAATCCTAATGCCATCAAAGTGCCATTTTGGACATTTTCTTTTGCCAAAAACTTGTTCCATTCTCTTATAAACCTCACCCTTTTCTTTCATAAGTTGAACCACACCAAAAATTTACCATTATTTTTCATTTGTACACTTTGGCCGAATCATCCATTGACCATAAGGGTCATTTGTTACTTTTCTTTTCTTCTCTCTTTCCCTCATCTTCTTCTTTTCTCTTCTTTTCTTTTCTTTTTACTTTGCTTAGGCCGAATCTCCCTTTGGATACCATAGCTAAATTGCATCAAGTCTCAACCTTCTCTTTTCTTTTCACAATCCATCAAAAACCGAAAGCACAAGTAAGCCTTAGCCGATTTCTCCATCTCTTTCTTCTTCCAAAGTCAATCACTCCTCTATAGTAGCTGAATATCTCTGTGGTTCCAAGGTAAGTGAAGTGTGATATTCGGCCAAAGGCCATTTTTTTTGTAAGCCTTATGGGTTGAAGTCGATTCTAACATAGTTACGTAGGAGGGAGTTCATCAAATCGCAAGGTGCAAATCGTTTAGGCTTTGGGTTTGGATTTAATCGATCGTGCCAAAAAGGTGTGTAGTTATCGACCGATCTCCCGTTGTTTGGATTTGTTGTTATGTAAATATATATATATATATATGTATAAGATGTGTATGATAGTGGAAATAATGGATGAGTGGTGGCTACCCATAGTGGGTATTCTGTTAACTGTGTCGGTTTTATGATATTATTTTACCATGGTATATGTGTGGAATTGTGGTAAGCATGTGATGTATGCTCATTGGAATTTTACTATTATTTGGCTATGATACTGACATATGCATAGGGATTGGGATATGATTATTGAAGGACAGGGTGTACATTTATGTACGTGGTTTAGTGATGGCTACGAGCCTCACGTGGATTGATGATCGGCTCTGTGCATCATCACGGTTGGTATCGGCTTTGTGCCATATCGTGGTTGGTGATGGCTATGTGCCTCATCGTGATTTGATGTTAGCTACGAGCTACATCATGGATTGACGTTGACTGAGGTCGCGTTGTGGATTATACTGTGATTTATTTCACGTGGACCAATGGCTTGACCACTTGGTGGATGGCATTGCTTGCCAAATTGGTGTGTAGAGGTTGGAGGGTTGATTTAGTAATCCCCTGGTGTGTGGTGGCCGGATACGGGGGTGTGTAGAGGATGGACCCTAGGCTGGGTTGGGTGCATTTTGCATTATTATTTGATATGTGGATTGGTGTGGTTTGGGCTAAGCCCATGTGTGGAAATTTATGGACTAATTACACACTGAGTCAGTTTGACTCACCCAATTTTTTTTTACCAAACAATGCAGGTGATACATGATTCTTGGACCGGGCTGGAGCGGATACGAGGTGGCCATGCAAAAGATGTTTTTCATTATTTTATGCACTTTATATTTTCAGTATTTTGAGTAAATATTTATTGTAATGAGGGCCACTTAAAGTATTTGGGGACTTTTATTGTGTTCGAGTTGGATTGACGATCGAGATGATATTTGGAATGTTTTATTTTAGAAAGCGATTTACATCATCAAAACTTATATTAAAGTTTTAATTCGGAAATTTGTAACAACATAATTTTACTTAGAATTTTAAATATACAATGTTTTTATAAATGACAGAAAATTTTTATGTTTTCACCCTTATGACAAATTCTTTTCAAACTTTTTCCTCAGTAGCATTCTAGATTCGGCCGTAGCGTTTAGGCCGGTTTTGGGGTGTTATACTTACATTTCAATTATGTGTTAATTTTAAGACTTATGTAATGTTTTTAATTATGTAGTGATTCAAAGACTTATGTAATGTTTTTAATTATGTAGTGATTCAAAGATTTATGTAATGTTTTTAATTATGTAGTGATTCAAAGACTTGTGTAATATTTTTAATTATGTAGTGATTTAAAGACTTATGTAATCTTTTTAATTATGTAGTGATTCATTTCGGATGCATGTCCTATTTCGATGGTACTTGGCTTACATGTTAATGTTGTTTGTGTAATTTCTTGAGATCATTCTACTTTGCTATATGAAGGTATCTCACATTGTAACACATTTCTCTTTCAATAATTTTCTAGTATTGTTCCATGACATGCTCATAACTAATGATTTATGGGATGTCTTTCATGAAAAGGATCCTGATCTTGGTGGTAGAGGCAATGTCATCAAGTGAACAAACAGGATCAGCAAAACCAACTTCATCATCAGCCTCATCATCAGTAGCAAATGGTGAAGCTCGAGCGTGCAGTGCAAGTAAAAAACTGTTGCTTCTAAAATTGAGGTTATGGAAAGAAACTAAACCCGTACATATTTTTGTAACTTGGGCCATTTTTGACTTCATGTACATATTTTTGTTAGATTCTTTTTTCATTAGTTTTGTTTTTTATCTTGCAGGTTTTTATTGTGGCTGTGCTTGCCATCTTTCCACTTGTCCCTAAAAGTCTTTCAAATAGGGCCTATCGGCTTTCATTTATGGGCACTGCTTGTTCTTTTGCTTACTCTTTGTATGCATTATATGGGGTAAACATATTTCTACTGACTTGTCATACATTTGGTAAATATATGATAGTTATGGATAAGGAAAGTGCCTGTTTGGGCGGCTGGGTTACATTGTCTCTTTACCTTCTTTTTTTTTGGGTTGTCTGTTTTAGTTTCTTAAAATTCAGTTAATTCGGTTAATTTTTAACCAAAAATTAAAAAATATAATTTTCAGTTAATTCGATTAACCGACCGAATTAACCAAAAAAATTCGTTCGGTTAATTTTTTTTGAAAAAATTTTAGTTCGGTTAACGGTTAAAAATTTTGGAAGGTCGGTTAATTCGGTTAATAACATTTCGGGTCAGTTAATCAATGAACACCCCTACTTGAGGGGTAGGATTACTGACATTCCCTATAGGGTAAAATAACTGATTTGCCTTTGTGGGTAAATGACTGACTTGTGCTATGATTTGACTGATTTAACTGTGAGCGTGTGTCTGATATGTTGTTAATATGTGTTGAAATGACTGTTACTAAGTATGGCCATTGTAACACCCCAAACCTGTCAACACACCACGACCGAATCTGGCATGCTACGGAGTGGAAACCTTTTTAAACCAAAAGTTTGTCGGATAATTTTCTTAAAAAAAAAACTCTTTTATAGTATGAAAAGTTTATAAATCCTTGTTTAAGATGATTTTGAAATCGTGTGATGGCTGCTTTAAAACTCATGCTTGAAAATCTACTTATTGTTGCAAGTTTTAGAAAACATACGATACTTGTTGAAAACCGAGTACGATGAGTATAATTGAGTTAAAACCGTTTGCTTTTGAAGTTGTTTGGAAATTTAAGCTTGAAAACATTCAAGTTACCTTTGTTATCATCTTATAAGTGGTGTTACCCGATGGCAACGCTTAAAAACCCGAAGGAGTTATAGTTTTGAAAACATTGCTTTTACTAGGTTAATTTAACAAGTTCATATATCCAACATATGTATAATATAATCAAAATAAAAGCAAATAATAAAACCCAAAATAATACTTAGCGGCTTTATTACAAAACCCAAAACCAAATTTAAAGAAAATTAATAAAATCGAGATAGCGGTTTAAAGTCAAAACCAAACTAAGATGCATGGCCACCTCGAGTCCTCCTCGGCTCCATATTCGCAATCTTTGCCTCATCTCGCAAAATATAAGGGAAGGGTGAGTCACCGAGACTCAGTGTATAAATCCCCAACCCGATAGTTCAAGCACTTACACAGATCATCAGTAAACATGCAATTCATGCAACCCATAACCTAACCATCCAGTCTCCTTTATCTACCCCGTGTGGTCAAAACCACTGGTGGTCAAAACCACTGGTGACCGAAGTCACAAATATATCGGTGTGGTCAAAACCACTGGTGACCGTAGTCACAAAACAAGTGATGGGGCCAACCCATTGTATGGTTAAAACCACTGATGACAATCCCGTAATAATCATGTGGGGCCAACCCACTGTGATACCAAACCACTGGGACGAGTCACAATATCCATTTGTGGTCAAAACCACTGATGACCGTAGTCACAAATATCATAAGTGTGGTCAAAATCACTGGTGGTCAAAACCACTGGGACTAGTCACAAATAATAATAGTGTGGTCAAAACCACTGGTGACAGTCTAAATAAATCATTCCCCCTCCTCTCAACAATCCCATCATCATGTCCATATCATACGTGTCATAATATCATGTATCATGCAATAACGCATAGCATAGCATATAACAATATCATGATGATGTATATCAAAAATCACATACAAGAGGACTTACCCGGAATCCAAGCTCATACCCACAAGGTATAATCACCGATTTCATTGGCTATATCAGTAACATAATAGGCATATTATACTAATAAAGTGTGTAAGCATTACACACCTGGCTATTCGTAAATCTAAGCGAATCCCGAAACTACGCAAACTAACGAGATCCCGAATGTTGCTCCCTCCTACAATTGGTCAACATTAGTTAGTAACCCAAAAGCATATTCGACTCTATTAGAAATCCCAAGGATGTGTCGCCCAAATATAGCACTCACCTTAAAGCCGATTTGGTTTCCAACCAAATCCCGAAACTACACAATGAACCCCCTTGCAATCGGCCACACACTGATGCACATAAAAGATTAGCCTTTGGCTTTTGAATGATTAAGAGACGGATCTTGAAATGTTAAAACCTTACCTAGATCGAGCACCAAATCCCGGAGATTCACTGTATTCGGCTATGCTCCTCCCTACAATCAGTTTTAACACAACACTTAGAATCCATAGGCCATCCGGCCATAACATAAATCCCGAAACCACATGAGTTAGTCGCCCCTTACCTTAATGACTAATTCAGCTTCTATACATCAAAGGTCAGCACCTTTTATTGGTGTTAGGGGTTTCGGCTACCACATAGAACAAGAATAAATTAAGGTTTTGATTACTAGCGATTGAAGGAGTATCAAAAGGAAGGCAAAAGAGATTTGGCATTACCCAAATCAATCAAGAAGAAAAGATGATAAAATCACTCACCAAGAGATTCGGCAAAGAGAACCAAAGAAGAGATGAATGTCGGCACTTGAGATGATGAAAAGAAAACACAAGAAGAGAGAGGTTTATGAGCAAAGTATTAGGCCAAGAGGAGAACAACAAGGTTTCGGCTTAAGTGATGGTTTGATTCGGGAAAGATGGTGAAGAGAAGAGAAGTGGAAGGAGATAGATTCGGCAATGGGTTTGAGAGAAGAGAAAGAACGGAATAGAAAGAAAAATGGAGGAGAAGATGTGAGGGTAGGTTTCGGCTTTGCACAAAATAGGAAAAGAGAAGACCCTCTCCTCACTAGCCGAAATACCCCCTTAACCCACTATAGACATTCGGCCACCACCTAAAGGCTCCCCAAACCGACTACACTTCCTCCCCCTAAAGTTCAAATTCGGCCAACCTCTCCAAAGCTCTCCCATCCACTCATTCAAATAAATTTGAATGAGTCAACCACCAAATTTTTCTCCCTTCCATCCATTTCAAATTGGTTGACTCAATCCTCATCTATCCATGAGAGTCCCACCTGAGCACACCTCTGCTTGCCTGTGGTGTCAAAAATAAATGAGCAGAAAGGGATTTCTACAGCTCGAACCAAGGTCCTCCTTGCTCCTTGTGGTGTCACCTCCCTTGTGACTTAAGTGGCGCCTCCTTGCCACTTTACCAAGGCACTTCTTGTGTCTAAAACCTCAAATTAATTCTTTTAACCCCTATTTCCCCTAGCTCCTTTCTCTTAAGTGCTAGACAAAAATTTTGGCCATGACCCAGGACTAACCCGAGGTCAAGCCTAGACCCCAAAACATGCCAAACAAACACAGCTGGCACCACATCACATGCAAACACACTCAAAATGCAGAGACCCTGATTTAAGAATGTCGCAGTTCTATCCCCTAAAAAATAATTCGGCCTCAAAATTACCTGGTCAGAAGAGTTGAGGGTATTACTGCCGCATCACATCTTCTGGTTCCCACGTGGCCTCTTCCATACCATGGTTCCGCCATAATACTTTTACCAAAGAAACTGACTTCCGTCGCAGAACCTTAACATCCCGATCCAAGATTCGTACCGGTTCCTCCTCGAAAGACAAATCAAGGCTCACTTCTATCTCCTCAACTGGTACAACATTTGACGGATCTGATTGATAATGCCTAAGCATCGAAACATGGAAGACGTCGTGAATCTGACTTAACCCTGTCGACAGCTCGAGCTGATAAGCTACCGGTCCTACTCGCTTCAGTACCACATACGGCCCGATAAACCTAAGGCTTAACTTTCCTTTTCGCCCAAATCTCAACACTTTCTTCCATGGCGATACCTTCAGAAAGACCTTATCACCTACTGCATACTCTATGTCCCTGCACTTAAGATCAACGTAAGACTTCTGCCTGTCTGACGCTCCCTTAAGACGAGCCCAAATCACCTTAACCTTATCATCGGTTTCTGCCACCAACTCCAGACCCAATATCTGCCATTCACCCAATTACATCTAAAGACGTCGGAATCGACATTTACATCATACGAAGGCCTCATATGGTGCCATCTGAATACTCACTTGATAACTATTGTTATAAGCGAACTCCGCCAATGGTAGATACTCCTCCCAATTACCACTGAAATCCAGAACACAGCCCCTTAGCATATCCTCTAAAATTTAAATCACTCTTTCAAATTGCCCATCAGATTGCGTTTGAAAAGCTGTGCTGAAATCCAACCTCGTTCCCAAAGCCTGATGCAAAGCTCTCCAGAACCTCGACGTGAAGCTAGGATCCCTATCCTAGATAATTGACACTAGCACTCCATGCAACCTTACTATCTTGGCCACATACAATTTAGCTAACTTTTGAAGCAAAAAATCAACCCTCACCAGTATGAAATGAGTAGTCAAACGGTCCACAATCACCCAAACTGAGTCCTTTTTACTAGGCGTAAGGGGTAGCCCACTGACAAAGTCCATAGTGATCCTTTCCCACTTCCATTGAAGAATCTTCACAGGCTGAAGTAAACCTGACGGCAGTTGATGTTCAGCTTTGACCTGCTGACACGTCAGGCACTCACCCACAAACTCAGTCACTTCTTGCTTCAGCCCTGGCCACCAGAACTGCTCTCGTAAATCCCGATACATCTTGCTACCTCCAGGATGCATAGCATATGGGCTGCTATGTGCATCCTGAAGAATCCTTTGCATCAACTCGACGTCCTTCGGCATACAAGCTCTCCCTTGAAAACACAACACTCCATCGTGAGTCAAGCTGTAACCTTTCAAACCATTACTCTGTACTTACAACCTCCGAGCATTTAAACCCTCATCCACTAACTGTTTCTCTTTAATCTGCTCTACCCAAGTCGGCTTTACTTGCAATTTCGCCAACAAGCTCCCATCGTCACACAGACCAAGGTGAGCAAACATCGCTCGCAAGTCTGCTACCACCTTACGGCTCAACGCATCATCCACTACGTTAGCCTTGCCCGGATGATACTAAATTGAGCAGTCGTAGTCCTTCAACAACTCGATCCACCTTCGCTGTCTCAAATTTAAATCCTTCTGCGTCAAAAGATACTTCAGACTCTTGTGGTCCGTGTAGACATCGACTTCTCTCCGTACAAATAATGTCTCCATATTTTCAGGGCAAAAACCACTACAGCCAACTCCAGATCATGTGTCGGATAGTTAACCTCATGCGGTCTCAACTGTCGAGACACATATGCCACTACTCTCCCTTCTTGCATCAGCACACATCCCAAGTCAGCATGTGATGCATCACAATAGACCGTGAATACCTTTCCTGCCTCAGGCTGAACCAAAACTGGAGCTTCCGTCAGAATCTTCCTCAACTTGTCGAAACTTTCCTGTTGTTTCTCCGTCCACACATATGGAACTCCTTTCCTCAATAACTTGGTCAACGGCGTCGCGATCAGAGAAAATCCTTCCACAAATCTCCGGTAATACCCTGCCAGTCCTAGAAAATTCTGAATTTCTGCAATCGACCTAGGCAGTTTCTAGTCCAATACCCCCTCAATCTTGCGAGGGTCCACTCTAATTCCTTCAGCGACACTACGTGACCTAAGAAAGTCACTTCCCTAAGCCAGAACTTGCACTTACTGAATTTGGCAAATAACTGCTTCTCCTTTAGAATTTGTAAAACTACCCGCAAGTGCATGTCATGGTCCTCCTCAGTCCTTGAGTACACCAATATGTCATCTATAAATACTACGATAAACTGGTCCAAGTACTACTAAAACACCCGATTCATCAAGTCCATGAATGATGCCCATGCATTGGTTAACCCGAACGGCATCACCAGAAACTCGTAATGCCCATACCGAGTACGGAATGCCATTTTGTGAACATCAGCCTCCTTCACTTTGAGTTGGTGATACCCCGCCCTAAGATCTATCTTTGAAAAAATCGATGCACCCTTAAGTTGGTCAAACAAGTCGTCAATCCTGGGCAACGGATACTTATTTTTGGTCGTCAACTTGTTCAGTTGGCGGTAGTCTTTACACATCCGCATTGTACCATCTTTTTTCTTAACAAAGAGCACAGGTGCCCCCCAAGGAGATATACTTGGTCGAATGAAACCTCGGTCCAACAACTCTTGAATTTGAGCTTTCAACTCCACCAATTCCTTTAGCACCATTCTATATGGGGCTATAGACACTGGCGCAGTTCCGGGCAACAGGTCTATATCGAATTCTACTTCCCGATCCGGAGGCAGACCCAGAAGTTCTTCTGGGAATACATCCGTAAATTCCCCTACAGTTCGGACACTCTCTATAGCTGCATCCTTGACTCCCAAAGCACAAACATGCACCATGAATGCCTCACAACCCTTCCTTACCATTTTCTCCGCCTTCAGTGCAGAGACCACATTGGATAAG
This sequence comes from Gossypium rotundifolium, assembly GCA_025506655.1. Classification (NCBI taxonomy): domain Eukaryota; kingdom Viridiplantae; phylum Streptophyta; class Magnoliopsida; order Malvales; family Malvaceae; genus Gossypium; species Gossypium rotundifolium. The sequence goes on along the minus strand of CP106725.1, from coordinate 32,141,973 downwards.
TAATCTCTTCTATTACCTATCATCACCACCTCCCTACCTTCCATCGTCCTCAACACCATGCGCTTGGCCGCGCAATCCACACTGGCCTAGTACTTCACCAGCCAATCCATCCCGAGAATCAAATTGAACTCCCCAAACGGCAGTTCCATCAAATCAACCAGAAACACGACCCCTTGAAGTTCTAGGGGTACATCCCTATATAGTTTACTTACTTCTACAGAGTGACCTAAAGGGCTTATGACAATTATCTTCCTAGAAGTAATCTCAGAGTTCAAGTTCATAGCTTCCACTATGCTACTGGCTACATATGAGTGCGTCGAACCCACATCTATCAAAGCATTATAAGGTAGTCCAAACATTAAGAATGTACCGGTTATGACGTTTGGTGTGTCGCCCTCCCCTCGACGCCTCGCTGCGTAGACTAATCCAGGCTGTCTCGTCTTTGTACCACCTACACCTCTGCCTGGTACTCCACGGCCTCTACTAGAGCCATTACCTCCACTCGTTGTACCACGGCCCCTCTGTGGCTGCTGACCATACCTCCTATTCGGAGTACGATTCTGATCCCCAGATTGTAACCTAGCTGACCTCTGTAGACAATCCCTCACTCGGTGCCCCATCAATCCATACTCAAAGCATCCCCTATTTTCAGTCCAACATTCTCCCGTGTGAGACTTTCCACATCGAGCACATCGTGGCGGCCACTGAGTATCAGCAGCAGTGGGCCTAGCAGCTTGATTTGGCCCACTATATCTACCCCATTTCTGCTGATTCCCGGTTGACCCAGATGATCCAGAATTTTCTTATTCCAACCCTTGTTCTGATTCCATCTTACCGACTGTTTCACTTCCTCCGTAACTTTGGCCTTTTCCACTAAGACCGCAAACTCTCTCTCCTACAGAAGCAATCAGCAACCTCAGATCATCCCTTAATCTGTCCTCGAATCTAACACATCGCTCATGCTCTGTAGCTATGATGCCCCGAGCATATCGGTTCAACCTTAAGAATTCTACCTCGTACTTCGATACGGACTTACTCCCCTGAACCAGCCTTAGAAACGCCTTCCTCTGCGCATCAATATAACTGATCCCAACATACTTCTTCTGATAAGCTACCTTGAAATAATCCCAAGTAAGATCATCCGCTGCAGCACCATCCCGAACCGTGAGCCACCACTGGTATGACTCATCTCGGAGAAGCGACACTACTCCTTTTAGTTTCTTCTCAGCCGTCAGATCCAAGTCATCCATGATTCGTTCTGTCGCTTCCAACCAATACTTTGCCGTATTGGGCACCACACCAGATACACCTCGGAATACCTTAGCTCCATTGGTTTGGAGTCGCTTAGATACGGATTTCTGAGCTCCCGTACCTCCACCTGCTCCAGCCACTCTCTCCGGCAGATTCGCAGATCACCGCGATCTCGCATCTTCTCCCATTTGATCCTGATACTCTACATCAGTAGCTGGTGGTGGTGGTATCTCATTCTCGGACCCTTGACCAGACCTAACGGGTTCCGATACGATCATTTCGCCTCTACCGCGCCCTCGCACCTTATGACCACGTCCCCTAGTACTCATGTCTATAATTGCGATTTATCTGCTTAAAGAAATTTTATGAATTAGCTTCTGTTCCACTGATTACCCACAATAAGTTTTATGTAAAGTAGTTTGGCAGTAGTTCTTTCGATCGTCACAAAGCTTTTATTTCCAGTCCTCTACCCTAATTCAGTGAATCACATTCACTCATCAATAACATCCCCCACCCACACTCCTCTTGTAGGGGTATTCCCGTCATTACACTACCCGGGGGTATTTCCGTAATTAACCTATCGGGGTATTTCAGTAATAAATCAGGGTTAATTTGGAAACTTTTACAAATCATAGGTATTTTAGAAATTCCATAAATCGGGGGTACTAGGTAATTTCGTAAACCAGGGCTATTTTGGTATTTCTTTCAAAATATGGTTCCAGGTGATTTTACAAAATAAAGGTATTTGAAAATTTTCATTTCGGGGGTACTTCGGCAATTTTCCATACTGAGGGTGTTTTGGTAATTTTACAAGTCAGGGGTAATTTGGTTATTTTTTTCAAATCAAGGGTATTTTGGTCATTTCTTAAATCAAGGATACTGTCGTAATTTCGAAACCAAGGTTTAATTTTAAGGTTGTACAAAATAAGGTGACTGGTCCCTTTCGGGTTTTAATTATTAAATTTGGCCTGTGATTAAGTCCTCTTAGTTAGGGTGAACCGTCACTACACACCAGGTAGGATTCGAGTGAGGAGGAAGTGAGTCACTAGGACTACTTAAATACCAAGCTCCCCCTGAATCCAATCCTAGACATGCGCACAATGGTTGCCACACCCTTAACTTAGCGAAGTACTCACAGGTTTATTTAGTTGATCTTTAAGTCTTATGTAATTTGTGTTGGAGTGAGCTATTCTTAGGGTTCAATAACTCTTAATCTACTAATCTACGATCCCAAAATACCCATTTACCCCACATATAATTCACACAATGGTTAGGGATACTTACCTGGGCGGATTGGTGCCGGAGACTTGGTGCCATGCTGTTCAAACCATGTACCTTTTCCACAAAACTTTTCAAAACCCTACTTTAAGCATTTTGGGCCTCGGGCCATAGTCGAGCCTTTGAACCTAGCTCTGATACCAAAATTGTAACACCCCAAACTCGGTCAACACACCACGACCGAATCTAGCATGCTGTGGAGTGGAAACCTTTTTAAACCAAAAGTTTGTCGGATAATTTTCTTAAAAAAAACTCTTTTATAGTATGAAAAGTTTAGAAATCCTTGTTTAAGATGATTTTAAAATCGTGTGATGGCTGCTTTAAAACTCATGCTTGAAAATCTACTTATTGTTGCAAGTTTTAGAAAACATACGATACTTGTTGAAAACCGAGTACGATGAGTATAACCGAGTTAAAACCGTTTGCTTTTGAAGTTGTTTGGAAATTTAAGCTTGAAAACATTCAAGTTTCCTTTGTTATCATCTTATAAGTGGTGTTACCTGATGGCAACGCTTAAAAACCCGAAGGAGTTATAGTTTTGAAAACGTTGCTTTTTACCGGTTAATTTAACAAGTTCATATATCCAACATATGTATAATATAATCAAAATAAAAGCAAATAATAAAAACCCAAAATAATACTTAGCGGCCTTATTACAAAACCCAAAACCAAATTTAAAGAAAATTAATAAAATCGAGATAGCAATTTAAAGTTAAAACCAAACTAAGATGCATGGCCACCTCGAGTCCTCCTCGGCTCCATATCCGCGATCTTTGCCTCATCTGCAAAATATAAGGGAAGGGGTGAGTCATCGAGACTTAGTGTATAAATCCCCAACCTGATAGTTCAAGCACTTACACAGATCATCAGTAAACATGCAATTCATGCAACCCATAACCTAACCATCCAGTCTCCTTTATCTACCCCGTGTGGTCAAAACCACTGGTGGTCAAAACCACTGGTGACCGAAGTCACAAATATATCGGTGTGGTCAAAACCACTAGTGACCGTAGTCACAAATCAAGTGATGGGGCCAACCCATCGTGTGGTCAAAACCACTGATGAAAATCCCGTAATAATCATGTGGGGCCAACCCACTGTGGTACCAAACCACTGGGACGAGTCACAATAACCATTTGTGGTCAAAACCACTGATGACCGTAGTCACAAATATCATAAGTGTGGTCAAAACCACTGGTGGTCAAAACCACTAGGACTAGTCACAAATAATAATAGTGTGGTCAAAACCACTAGTGACAGTCCAAATAAATCATTCCCCCTCCTCTCAACAATCCCATCATCATGTCCATATCATACGTGTCATAATATCATGTATCATGCAATAACGCATAGCATAGCATATAACAATATCATGATGATGTAAATCAAAAATCACATAACAGAGGACTTACCCAAATCCAAGCTCATTCCCACAAGGCATAATCACCGATTTCATTGGCTATATCAGTAACATAATAGGCATATTATACTAATAAAGTGTGTAAGCGTTACACACCTGGCTATTCGTAAATCTAAGCGAATCCCAAAACTACACAAACTAACGATATCCCGAACATTGCTCCCTCCTACAATCGGTCAACATTAGTTAGTAACCCAAAAGCCCATTCGGCTCTATTAGAAATCCCGAAGGATGTGTCGCCCAAATATAGCACTCACCTTAAGGCCGATTTGGTTTCCAACCAAATCCCAAAACTACACAATGAACCCCCTTGCAATCGGCCACACACTGATGCACATAAACGATTAGCCTTCGGCTTTTGAACGATTAAGAGACGGATCTTAAAATGTTAAAACCTTACCTAGATCGACCACCAAATCCCAGAGATTCACTGTATTCGGCTATGCTCCTCCCTACAATCGGTTTTAACACAACACTTAGAATCCATAGGCCATTCGGCCATAACATAAATCCCGAAACCATATGAGTTAGTCGCCCCTTACCTTAATGATGATTAAACTTTATACACCAAAGGCTCAAGACCCTTTATTGGTGTTAGGGGTTTCGGCTACCACATAGAACAAGAATAAATTAAGGTTTTGATTACTAGCGATTGAAGGAGTATCAAAAGGAAGGCAAAAGAGATTCGGCATTACCCAAATCGATCAAGAAGAAAAGATGAAGAAATCACTCACCAGGAGATTCGGCAAAGAGAACTAAAGAAGAGAAGAATGTTGGCACTTGAGATGATGAAAAGAAAATGCAAGAAGAGAGAGGTTTATGAGCAAAGTATTTGGCCAAGAGGAGAACAACAAGGTTTCGGCTTAAGTGATGGTTTGATTCGGAAAAGATGGTGAAGAGAAGAGAAGTGGAAGGAGATAGATTCGGCAATGGGTTTGAGAGAAGAGAAAGAATGGAATAGAAAGAAAAATGGATGAGAAGATGTGAGGGTAGGTTTCAGCTTTGCACAAAATAGGAAAAGAGAAGACCCTCTCCTCACTAGCCGAAATACCCCCTTAACCCACCATAGACATTCGGCCACCACCTAAAGGCTCCCCAAACCGACTACACTTCCTCCCCCCTAGAGTTCAAATTCGGCCAACCTCTCCAAAGCTCTCCCATCCACTCATTCAAATAAATTTGAATGAGTCAACCACCAAATTTTTCTCCCTTCCATCCATTTCAAATTGGTTGACTCAATCCTCATCTATCCATGAAAGTCTCACCTGAGCACACCTCTGCTTGCCTGTGGCGTCAAAAATAAATGAGCAGAAAAGGATTTCTACAGCTCGAACCAAGGTCCTCCTTGCTTCTTATGGCGTCACCTCCCTTGTGACTTAAGTGGCGCCTCTTTGCCACTTTACCAAGGCACTTCTTGTGTCTAAAACCTCAAATTAATTATTTTAACCCCTATTTCCCCTAGCTTATTTCTCTTAAGTGCTAAACAAAAATTTTGGCCATGACCCAGGACTAACCTGAGGTCAAGCCTAGACCCCAAAACATGCCAAACAAACACAGCTGGCACCACATCACATGCAAACACACTCAAAATGTAGAGACCCCGATTTAAGAATGTTACAGCAATTTTGCATATACGTGTAATGATTGAGCATGACATACACGACATATTGGTTAGGACTTGTGTTGGAGGAAGTATTGTACTGGTGGCTATGCCACGTTTTACTGATTTAGTGGCTTTGCCACGTATACTGATTCTAGTGGCTCAGCCACGTATACTGTTATTAGTAGCTTTTCTGCGTTGGTATTAGTAGCTCGACTGCGTTATTGGTGTGTAGGGCTGGGTGGGTCGACTTGGTCCCCATATGGTGTGTAGGGTTGGTACGGGTGGTGTGTTGGTTGAACTGGGTTGGGATGCATCCTCATACTATTGCATATTTGTTTATGAGATCTGTCACTGTACTGGGCTTAGGCCACTTGTTCTGTTATTGGTTTGGGCTAGGCCTAATTGATTCTGTTATGGGCTGTGACCCAAATGATATTGTAGTGGGCTTTGGCCCACGTATGCTCTGAACTGGACTGTATTGTTATTGTTAAAGGGCTTTGGCCCTGGCTGTTTCTGTTTTTGTATATTGACTGTTACTCTAGTAAGGGGATTACACACTGAGTTTTCATAAACTCACCCTGTTTTTTTTATCTATGTAGGTAATCCTCGGCCTTAGATGGATCGGTGTTGCGAGGGACTTAGAGAAGACCACACACTACTTATACTTGTTGCTTTGATTATTTTCTTTTAAATATTATGATTTGGGTTGTAATAAGGCCTCTCTATTTTTAACTTATGATTTGTGATATTTATTTATGATGTTTTATAACTGCTAAAACTGGAATACGATTTCCAAAATGATAACTGTCTTCAAAACACTATGTTTCCGCAACGTTTTCAAAAGGCTTCTGCAACTCAATTTTTAAACATCACGTTTTTGTAAAACGGTTTTTTAAATATGCTTCCGCATCAGCTAAGGTTTTAAAGGTAATTACGTTTTCAAGTGGATAACAATTGCTTAAGTGTTTTGAGTTTTAACAAAGAGGCTTTAGCTCTCAAACAAGTTTTAACAACAAGAAATATGGTTTCGAAAAATACTTCCATGTGAGACGCCAGATTTGGGCCTAACTTCTAGGCCGGGTTTGAGGTGTTACACAGAGTAAGATAACTTAGCTTAGTAAGTCATAAGAAATTATCAACTCAATAATATTGTATATATATCAACTTCTTAAAAATCCAAATATCATTATAAATTCAAATAAACTTCCACACATTTATACTAGCTCACAAAACCAAATTTAACTTCATATACCATCATCACACTTACTCATTTGACCAATATGTAAGATCAAATAAATTATTACGCATATACACACCTATTTTGGACCAGTAGTCCAAATATCTAAAGGTATAATGCCAATGAGAGTGCAAATGAAATAGTTTTGCAAAAGCGGAATAAAAATATAAAGTTTTTCGCTAAGTACTAGTATTGATTATGAAAAGATATAATATTCTTTTGTGGTGGATGCAATAATCTTTAGATATATTATTAAATTGACAATTCATAAAAGATTTAACTGGCGTCTAATGGTTGTTGTTACAACCTTTATAAATCACTATATAGTAAAGTTTATATTAAAATCCTTGAAGGATTTAGAATGCTAGAAGCATATTGAAATTCTCGAAAATTATTCATTTATATGAATTGAAATAATTTGAACATATGTGGTAAATTTGAGTAGTTGAAGGAGGATTATAAAATGATTCAAAATACCCATTTGTGTTTTTATAAAAGAATCATGATTAAAATTTATTATGATTATTGTTAAATCTCCTGAAGAGATCAAAATATATTTCCCCAAATTTTCCTCACTCATGACTTTTAAAAGAATGGTGATACAAATGGTTAGCAAATACATTCAAATAGTCATTTGAAAAATTAGTATTCAAGATTGAATACGTACAATATGAGAAAATATGTGATGTTTTCATGAGGGGAGTAAATACGCGTTGCACTCTTTTTCCCTTAATCGAGGTTTTGTCCCATTGGGTTTTCCTGGTAAGGTTTTTAATGAGACAGCATATTATATATATTATAGATTGTGTACTCTTTTTCCTTCATTAGGTTTTTATCCCACATGGTTTTTCCTAATAATCTTTTAACGATGCACATTATCTATCAATGAACATGCAAGGGGGAGTGTTATGAATATCTTATTAAGTGGATGTCCATCATGATCAAGATAAAGTTTTAATGTAGTTTGAATTCTAATAGTTATTAGAACTAGATCTCTACTTCTTATGCCTATAAATAGATACTCTGATAAAGCATTGTAATGATCCCCTTGATCAATAAAGTACATTCTCTATTACTTTCATATTTTCTTTGTTCTTTATTCTCTCCATCTCTCTTTATTTTATAACATTTATAATACTTTTAGAATTTCTACTTATTTTTTTCAAAAATTAATTACTTTTATATTTTTATTTATTTTAGAGATTTTTATTATTTGTTAAGAATTATTGCCAAGAAAATTGTTAAAAGTATCAAAATGATATTTTAGTTATAATTCAAGAGTGAAATTAGTTATTAATTCTATAGATTAACATATCACATCATCCTCTTAACAAAAGAGTGATCAAAATGTAACAATTCGATAACGTTAGAGATTATTACACAAATTTTAAAAGTTAAGTAACTGAAATGTAATTTTAAATAAATTATAGGAACCGTTAGTATAGCTTACCGAATATTTATTTTTAGTTTCGGAGTAATTATTTTAGATAGAGCACATCCAAGTCATGCTCCGAAGGTTGTAGTCAAGGAGGCACACATTAGGGAAGGCCTACACTGTCGTTATATGCTTCCACATTGTGGAACGACAACACAGTGATCGACTAATTTGGTATGTGACAACCTAGCGTCGATTGATTAACCGGACTCATGAATGTTGAGTGGTTTGAACACCAGCGTCGAGAATTTATTAACTAATCCAAGACCATCAGTTTGACATGGATCCCCAATACATGGTTTAGTTTAGGGTCAAGGAATTACTATTCTTTTATCCCCACGATGTGTATCCAATTTACCCAAAGACATCGACATCGAGTAACCACCGAATTTGAAATCAGCAGTTCAACCGGAAGCACGTGCCACGTCCGTTGATGAGCCTATGCCAAAACTGGCCCATCCCGAGCCAGACATTGGCTGGCAATAGTAGTTCTTGTCGACATTAACCTTCTCAAGGTAGTAGTCATATCCCAAAACCTCTTCAGGTTATTCTTTATTAGAGTTTATATGTTATGTACATTAGAGATGACTTTAATTTATTTAGATAATCTTTTATAAATTTAAGAAAATAGCTATTAACTTAAAAAAACTATTTTACATTATCACTTAAAAATAGTTAATTAAAAAATCAAATATTTTATATTAAATTATTAAAAAAATTAATCCCCCAACTAGAGGTGTACATGGACCGGGACGGGCCCAACTAAAAATCTAGGCCCGTTTTGTAGGCCAGGCCCGGCCTGGCCCGAAATATGGCCCTAAAAATTTATCCAAACCCGGCCCAACATGGAATTGGTAAATTCGAGCCCAGCTCGGCCCGGCCCGTATTATTTTTTATTTTATTAAATTAAAAATAATGAATCAAATACATTTAAAAAAAGTAGATGCTTATTTTGTACTTTGAATCTTATAATAATACTATTCTACCATTTAATTTTCTACTTTGTGAAAATAGATGCTTAATTTGTTTAACTTAATTTATTAATAATTTTTCATATTCTCAAAATTCAATTTTAAAGAAATAAAATATGAAATAAAATAAACACAAGTTCCTAATTTGGTAACAAAAATCAAGTAAGTTACTTGAATTAATTATTCATAGCCATAAAAACAACCAATAATTGAATTAATTATTTAGCTAAGTTACTTGGGCACTGGTGTGAATGTAATATACTAAATTTTTGGGCCTATGCGTTTAATGGGTGAATATGTGGAATGAGTTAATTTAAGTGTTAGGGGCCCAAATTTTAAGTTTTAAGGAGCCCAAATCTTCTAATTTAAGTTAGTTAAATTTGACATTAGGGATTAGGGAAGTGGACGGCACAAGACTATTTTTTTTTTTTTGGGAATTTTATTATATTTATTCTATGTGGATAATAAGCGAGATAAAGGCTATTATTTAGGATTTAGTCTTTAAGGATAATAAATGATAAAGACTATTTTGAGGAGATAATAGATTAAGATAAGGAAATGGGAAAGGAGCTATCATGTGTGGCGGTGTTGGCTAAAATCAATCTCTAAAGGAGGAATCGGTTTTCTATATAAAGAGGGGTGTGCGAAATTTTGGAAGCCTTTCTTTTATTTTCTTTTCTCATCTTCTTCCTCTCAAAAGCGAAAACCACTATTTTCTTCATCCTTTCTTCCTCTCTAAAATTTCCTGGTTGGCCGAATCTTTTAACCTCTATTGTTATTTTTTCTTGTAATCCCTAAAAGCCGAAATCACATCTCTATTATTCTATTCTTCTCCTTAATATTCATTGGCCAAATCTCTCTTAGCCATCTCTTCAATTCTAAAATCTTCTAAAAACCGAAATTATTAGATCTCACCTCCTGAAGTTGCCGAATTTTCTTCAGTAAAGTCTGCTTGTGCCGAATCTGAAGAAAACAATATGTATGTGTCGATTTTGAATTTCCAATATTTCTCCGGCTTTTCAAAGTCCCTAGCCGAATGGCTATTTAGTGACTAATCAAGGGTTTTTCTTATTTTCGGCATTTCGGGATCTGAAGAGGAGTCCAACGCTTAGATCTCTAAGTCAAAGATCAGTAATACTCAAGTCATGTTATTTTCGGGATTTCAAGGTAAGGAGATTGGTTTATTTATAAATATATGAAATTGGGTAGAACACTAACCATGGCCGAATATAGGAGAGGCCCTATTTTCACATCTTTCCGGCTTTTTGAGCAAAGTTGTAGATTGGGATAACAAGGATATCGACTAAGAATATTGGATTTCGTGATATCAGGTGTGTAACACTTCCACACCATCTAGATCTGTTTGTTAATACATGTTTATAAGTTTTATATGTTCTGATAAATGCCGAAATTTTGGCATAACGATTGAAAACCAAAGAGGGTAAAGCAAATCACTAGGTTAGTGATCCCTGTCATTCTAAGTGAATGTTCTGATTAAATGATATGTGTATGTCAATTTTCTGTGATTGCATGGGTTGGGTTTGATGAAAGGAGGAAGTTATATGTTGTAGCGGTTTTTACCGTGATCTGTTGTAGCGATTCTTACCGTGATCTGTTGTAGCGGTTCTTACCGTGATCTGTTGTAGTGGCTACGGCCATGATCTGATGATGAGCAGCACGACTGCCATCAAGGCGTGTAGCGGTGTGGGTTGATTGTAGAAATCCCCAATGGTGTGAATGGTCGGTACGGGGGCGTGTAGCGGATGGAAACCTAGGATTTGGGTTGGGCTTGCATATTATTTTTATTATGTATATTAATTCGATTATTTTAGTTGTATGGGGCTAAGGCCCAAATCTAATGGTGCATGAGGGTTGCACACCGAGTCTCATGACTCAACCAATTAATTAACATTTTAGGTAGCATTTAGTGCATCGACCGGCCGGAGAGGAGCGCAAGGTGGCCATGCAAAAGAACATTTGGATCCACAAAAAGACTCTAGTTATTATTTTATTCTTATTTAATGGATTTTAAATCTCGTTGTAATAAGGCCATGGACCACCGTTTATATTTTGTTTTATTACGGGCTTTTATTACTTTTAGTTATTTAAATTTTATTTTAATTGAACTAAGGCATGTATTTAAATTTGGGTTTTAATTCATAAAGGCATATTTTATTTAAAACTATAAATTATAAATTTTTTTCCCGAATAAAAGGTTAAACTTTACCAAAATGTTTTTCTGAAAATGCGACATGTTTTACAAAATTTCCTTAGTGACATACCAGATCCGGTTATAGTGCTTGGGCCGGGTTTGGGGTGTTACAGTGAATGCCCGGTATGGATATGTTCAAATTTTTAGTTTCAGGAGTTCCATGTATTTGAAGAATCATTATAGGACCGTATCTCTATATCTATATCCAGACATGCATCTAACATAGGTATTGGACATCGGTTCTTCAAGAATATAGACATTTAGTAAGAAATCTACTAACTATAGAATAATGGCAAGTATTTGCCTTGAAGATTTGCACTCTGAAGATTCGCCCCAGCTAGTAAAGCCCCACGAAGATTTGCCCCGGTAAATTCACACCCTCCCTAAGAAAAAATAAAACCCGTTGCAAACAAAGTTCACAAGAAAATGCACTCTCCAAAAAGGATAAATAATTCTGAGGATTTTACTCGCGCAAAGTTGCATTGTGAAAATTCGAACCCACAATTAATCACATAATTCATTTAAGAACCAGACATACCCGAAATTTTGCACACTGAAGATTTGCACGTGAGAAAAATACATTTTTGAGATAGGCAAAGCTGAAATCCACAAATGAAAGATCCTGAACAAATAAAGAGGGGAAAAGGAGATGATGAATCCAAAGTGCAATAACAAGCGGCATTACATTACTTCTGCTTCTTCATACTTCAGGCACGATCACAAATGAACAAAGCCATTAAGAAAAGCCCCACACAGCCTAAACAACACAATCACAAACAACTGTAAACCAAGAACCACATTCGAGTCTAAAAAAAATGACTTGGAGCAAATGATAAAGCCCAGGATACACCTTGCAGAAACAACTCCCAAGGCCGACAAAGAGAAAGAAGGCGTTAATTCAAGGAAAAATTAAAGAACAAAGTTCCAACAAAATAAAAATATTTGATAAAAACAAAGAATCTGAAAACAACTGAAGTTGAACCATAAGGGATCGAATGATAATAAGGAGAGACATCAAACATTTGGATTAAAACTAAAACACACACACACATTCAACAATCCAAAAGAAAATGCCACAAATAACCACCATCATCATGGATCAGCGAAAATGAGAAAACTAGTATTAGATCCAAAAGGCATGCACAAAAGCTACAAACAGAAGATCAATGAGACCAAATCTCGCTTTCTGCGAACAAAGATTCTACTTCTTGAAAATAAGAGTTTCACACAAGATTTTATCAAAAATTTGGGATCAGAAATTATTTACCAATTTAGAGAGATCAAGGCCAAAGAGGTTAACTCTTCGAAATTTAACTCTTTCAGACTGTACGCGTCAATGTTTGGGAGGAAGAGGGAGGAAGATGAAGAGGAAGTTAGGTTAGGGATTTTGATTTCAAAAATGGAAAAAAGGGGAGGAACCGAGGAGGCCTAGAAGAGATTAAGAGAAAGGCAGGTGAAAAATTATAATAAAAATAATACTAAAGTTAAAATTTTATTAATAAAAAATAAAAAATATTAAAATATTTTAGGCCGGGCTCGAGCCAAAAAATAATACTCGAGGCCCAGCCTATTTTTTAAACGGGTCTCTTTTTTGCCCAAGCCCATTTTTCGAGCTTATATTTTTACTCAAACCATCTTATTTTTCGAACAAACTTTCAGACCAAACCGAATAGCCCAACCCATGTACATCTCTATCCAATGTAGCGTCATATTCCTAATATATATAGAGAGAGAGGTGAATAAAAATAGAGATATAAAGCTATAAAAGACAAAATCTCATTCTGGTTTTCCGACAAGTGATGATGAAATCTGTTTTTACTATTTTAAAATTTTGTTGTTGTCATCCACGTACGTTATAATAATCTCTAATATTATAGAACACAAATTTTTATAAAAAAAGAAAAAAAGAAAAAGGAAACAACAAAATCAGAAAGGCTAAGGTGGGGGGTTGCTGAATTAGAGCCTCAGCAACCCGGGAACTCAATTGCGCTGGCCGTGAACAAGCTCCAAAAAAACTGGCGATATAAATTACCAAAAAAAATTTCAACCGTCGATCACAATGTTGGCCAACAATCATGCTTTGATAAAATAACGCGTAGATATCTTTCACTGGATCTGAGCCACAGCCTATTAGAACCCAATTAAACGCGTAAAAGATGTTGCATTTGTAACGGAAAAACCTGTCCTCTTCCTTTCTTCATTTTTCTGTTTTCTCTTTTTCTTTCTTTTTTTCCCTCTTGAAAGGGGAGAGAAGAAAAGAAAACAAAAAAAAGAAAAAGAAAGCCAGAAACGTTAGCTCTCTTTGTTTCTTCTTTGATTACATAAATTAATAAAAACCCTAATTAGGAAACCTTAAATCTCATTATATAATCCCTTTTCTTTTCTCCATTTCCCTTGGCTTTTTAAGAAAAAAAAAATTCAAATAAGTGTTTGGCCATTGTGATTGTTTATTTACATTGGATTCTTGAAGGTTTCTTCTTCCTTGTCTTCTTTTTTAACGATCATTGATAACTGCATATTGAGGAAGGATTTGAGATTAAAGGGTCAAATAAAATTCCATTTTCTTTTTCTGTTTTTTTGATGAAATTGTTTACCATTGAATCATTGGTTGCATTGGGTTTTTCCCAAATTTAAAGGTGCTGAGGGTGGTTTGGATTGGCGAAAGCTCCATTTTGATGGTATTTTTCAGAATCCAAAACAACAGAACCGTATAAGGATTAAGGAGAAAAGAAAATGGGAGTTCTATAATGTTATGACATTTGGGTGGTTGTAGATTTCTTGGATGTTTGGAGAAGGAATTTAGGGTGTGTGGAAATTGAGAGTCGTTTCGGTTTTTCCAGATGGGAAATGTTTGTGCTACATTAGGGATCTGCTCAGTATGCGCGAGTTGTTGCGGTCCTAAACCAGCCGAAGAGGATCAAAAGAAAACCGACAATGAAGGTGAGAAGTCCGAAACTAAAGAAGCCGAAGCTGGCGCCGCAGCTGCTGACGGTGCCGAGGTTCAGAAGGACCCCCCTGAAGAGATGAAGATTGTGAAGGAAGAGAAAGGACAAGGAGAAGAGACCCTAAGCCAAAGGCAAAAATCAAAGGTTACCCAAAGACAACAATCGTCTATGACGAGGCAACAATCAATGTCAATGTCTACGCCTATGCAAAGACAACAATCAACCCTCCAAAGACAACAATCAAAGGTTACCCAAAGGCAACAATCTAAGGCTCCCCCTCAAAGACTTGAATCCAAACCATCACAGGTTGCAGTTGCAGCAGCGGCCGCAGCGGTGGCAGGGAAGGAAGAGGCTAAGGCTGATGCTGCGAAACCTCGGAAGCCTCATAATGTGAAGAGGCAATCATGCGCAGGGCTGAAGGTGGATGCTGTGTTGCAAACCAAGACAGGTAATTTGAAGGAATATTATAACTTGGGGAAGAAGTTAGGGCAAGGCCAGTTTGGGACAACATTTCTTTGTGTGGAGAAAGGTACCGGGAAGGAGTATGCTTGTAAATCTATTGCCAAAAGGAAACTTGTAACTCCAGAAGATGTTGATGATGTCAAGAGGGAAATTCAGATAATGCATCACTTGGCTGGCCACCCTAATGTTGTCACCATCAAAGAGGCTTATGAGGATTCCGTGGCGGTTCATGTTGTCATGGAGCTGTGTGCCGGGGGAGAACTCTTTGATAGAATTGTACAAAGAGGGCATTATTCTGAAAGAAAGGCGGCTGAACTAGCAAGAACGATCGTTGGTGTTGTGGAAGCCTGCCACTCCATGGGAGTAATGCATAGGGATCTTAAGCCTGAAAATTTCCTTTTCGTTAATGAACAAGAGGATTCACCCCTTCAAGCCATTGATTTCGGATTATCAATATTCTTCAAGCCTGGTATGCTCAAAATCCTTGTCTTTTGGTGCTTGATTTTGGTTTATGGTCTTCTATTCTTTACTGAGTCATGACAAGTTAACTGCAGAAAAGAATTTCGATATCAATTGAGTTGTCTGCAAGTTATAATTTCACTTTTTTATTGCAAAGGAAAAGGGCATTTCTTAATTAGAAATTATAATATCTTAAAAAGAACTTCAACTTACATGGATAACAAAATGTTTTATCTTTACATTTACACTAAGAAATCATATTTAAATTGATGTATCAGATTATTCATTTTCTGCTAGAAGCAAATTATAACCAACTGAAGCTTTATAGTTAAAATTTGAATATGATGTTCAGAATTGTATATGCAGTATACTTTGATGCTAACTGGACGTCAGTTTTTAATTACTTGAACCCAGGGTATAAGATATGGGCATGCGTCCGACATGGATATATTATTTTTTTCTTAGGTTTTTAGTATATTTAGAGGATCATTCTCCAAAACCAATGTTTGAACATATGTCAGATTGGAAATTTAAGAAAAATAGAGTCCAGATAACATAGGTTAAAAGCCGGTTCATTTATAGGGAAAAACAAATTGGAGAATTCTCCGGAATGTTGAGAACCTGTCTGTGCAATAAGTAATGGTGTTGTTTTCTAATGAAGGTCCTATAATTTCAGGGGAAGTCTTATCTGATGTGGTTGGAAGCCCATACTATGTTGCACCCGAGGTTTTGCAGAAGCATTATGGTCCAGAAGCAGATGTGTGGAGTGCTGGAGTGATCGTTTACATTCTCTTGAGTGGGGTACCTCCATTCTGGGGTGGTAAGAATTCTTCAGATGAGATACCATTTTTTGTTTCTGAAAGTTTTGAACTTTGTACTTTGAGCCTTTTTTTCAACATTTGGTCAATTTCTGTGTGTTATTTTCTTCTTTTTATATACAGAAACTGAACAAGAGATATTTGAAGAGGTTTTGCATGGTGAGCTTGACTTCACATCTGATCCTTGGCCTAACATCTCTGAAAGTGCTATAGATTTAGTGAAAAAAATGCTTGTCAGAGATGCTAAAAAGCGGATAACTGCACATGAAGTACTGCGTAAGTCTTTTTTCTTTTTGCTTGGGAATAGGTTAATATTATTAAAAACAAAAAGCAGAAACACTGCCGTGTCGATTACAATCTCAAAATAGACTACATATCCCAGCATGGAACAGAGTCATAAACAAGCTGGAATAAGTAATGGATAACTTGGATGTTGATAACATGATTGAGGCTAGCTTTAATTCTCAGTTAATATTTGCTTTTCGATCTTTTTCATGTTTTTCGGTGGTTATTAATAGCTTTAGGATAATCTGGGAGGACATAATTTCGTTTCTTACTAATCTAAATCATCATCTTTGTTCACCATTGCTATGGCCAAATTGTTATCAAGGATTCAGATTTTACAGTTGGGGTTACATAAAATTCTAAGACTATTGCTTTAACAAGATGATTCTTTGGTGTTACACTATGGAATTTCAGAAAGTTGCTAATTTATTTTGGTTCCTTTCAGGCCATCCTTGGGTACAGGTTGATGGGGTGGCTCCAGACAAGCCACTTGATTCCGTAGTATTAAGCCGCATGAAGCAATTTTCTGCAATGAACAAGCTAAAGAAAATGGCCTTAAAGGTAAGTTTCTACCGCTGAGACAACATTGGTCTATAAAACTTCTTAAAAAATATACTAAGTGAGTGAAACTCTTTTCAATGCACAAATCTCACCACCTAAAATGGCTTACCCTTGTTCTTAGCTCCTTTTTTATTTCCATTTATTTCACTTTTGTTTTTCAGGTCATTGCTCAGAGACTTTCTGAAGAAGAAATAGCAGGGTTGAAGGAAATGTTCAAGATGATAGACACAGATAACAGTGGTCAAATCACATATGATGAACTCAAAGATGGATTGAAAAGATTTGGTGCAGACCTAGATGAGTCAGAATTCCGTGCTCTAATGCAGGCGGTAAGTTTCATTTCAGTTATTAATATTATGCTTTCATTTTTCATGAAATACTAAATTTCCGTGACTTATATGTAAGTGGATATGATGAGCATACCCATATTCGAAACTTATTCTGGAATCCATGTAATATAGGCCACTTGTATACGACTCCTGATCTAATTAACATCCTTTGATTCTTACTATTCAATTGGGAATTGCAGGCGGACGTTAATAATAATGGTACAATTGACTACGAGGAATTCGTAGCTGCAACATTGCATCTAAACAAGATTGAGAGGGAAGACAATCTCATGGCAGCCTTCTCGTATTTCGACAAAGATGGTAGTGGCTACATCACTCCAGATGAGCTTCAAAAAGCTTGTCAAGAATTCGGTATTGAGGAAATCCACTTGGATGAAATGATCAGAGAAGTTGATCAGGACAATGTAAGAGTCTCAATATCCCTTCACGCCTGCATATCACTTACTCTTTCATCTCTACAATTTAATATAATACACATCTGAGTTATGATCCATAGGAGAATACTTGAACAGTGGCATTTCTCTTGACCGAATTTCCGGGTTTGACTCACTTGGTATCTTTTACCTTGTCTGCAGGATGGCCGGATAGATTACAATGAGTTTGTGGCAATGATGCAGAAAGGCAACCCTGATCTTGGTAAGAAGACCCTCGGAATTAGAGAGGCATTGCCACCTAGCTGACGAAATACAATCCTTTAGGGCTTTTCCTTTAGTGTTCAATTTTTTTTTTATTTGCCCCAAAACTCATCAAATTTTGAGGCTGATCAATTCCTTCATTCATTCATTCATTTCATCAGGAAATCCTTCCCTGAGCCCTTATTGTTCCTGAAAATGTATGTACAAATTTTTGAGACCCCTGCTGCATTGACTCATCTTGTTTTCATCCATTTTTATAGTACAAATATAATAAATTTATATATTTATATATAAATATATATATTTATTATAAATTTTAGTTAACTAATTCAATGTTGTGATTTTATTTTAGCCATATAATGGTTTTCTTCATCCCTTCTTAAGATGAATTTAATAATCTCCACATTGGGTTTTTGCTTCAATTTAAGATTAGATTTGTTTTTCAAATACAGAAAGAATAACGTTTACCTTCATATTTTTAATATATTTTTTTTTTGAAAGTTCCTTTTCTTTGAAGTAACTGTGTTATATTTCTTTTATCAAAAAAAAACTGTGTTATATTTCAAATACAAACAAACTGTAATCTCTTCAATGTCAGATTGCTATATTAATTGTATTTTCTATCCTTTGATGTTGTGAACATATGATACTGATAGATTTTGTACTTGGTATTAACAAAATCAATTAAATTGATGATAAGATATTTCATTACTGTCTTAAAAGATTGACAATTTTTAGAGAAGCAAGCCTAGGCTTTTATACTTGGAGATTATTGACCTGATTAATCGGATGGAACCACAGACTGAAGAGATACCGGAAAATGACTGGAAGGAGATGTGGAGGAAAGTATGTCATCCCAAATTTCTTCCATTTCTCTTACAATTTTATCCATATTTTTTGGCTCGAGATTTGGGATTTTAATATTACTAGAGAGATGAGCCCTTTTTGAGAATCTTGGACTCAATTGGGTAAGAATTTGAGGTCAACTTTGTAATGATATAGGTTGTTATCCTGTATTTATATGTATATATTAGAGAAGATGAGTCTATAATCTAATTGAAATTAAGTAAATTGATTAAAAAATAATTATATTGTCTATCAAATTTAAATAGGAGATATATTGTTTAATTCAGTGAGTCACATCGCGACATTGCGCCCTCATGACAACCATACACTTTTTTTAGTTATTTTAACCTTTGAGACCTATTTTAAGTTTAAATCACCTCCAATCAACTTCAAATAAATTCTAAATGATTTTAGATTGTTTTTAAAATTTTCAATTCGCCTAAAACATGCTTTAATTATTTTGTAGAAGTGTTTTAAACTTATAATTCTTAAATAAATCCAAAAATTTTTACTGGTACATGCTTTAGTGGCACTTCCCATCTATATCAATTGCCTAGAATGGGAGAGGGATATTACATTCATAATTTCCATATTCAAAATCAAATTATTTCCTTGCAATTTTTCTTTGTCAAACTCATTTCTAAATTTTCCTCAAAATATTTTGGGGCGTTACATTTTCAGTACAAGAAACACAGAAGAAGTTGACATTCCCCTTGGGAAGCGTCAGTTTTCATCTTGTGTTTTGTTCTTTGAACTAAAGCCCACTATTAGAGCATCAAGATATGAGAATAACAGAAAAGATTATTCGATTAAAAGTTTGAAGTATTTGGAATCTAGTTTGGATTGACCAATCCAAGCACCATGCTAGAGCCATTTGGATTTTAACCTCTCCCAAACTTTAGAGTTAAAGTACTTAATTTAATTAGATTTATTACAATAGAGGTCATGATAAAGGTTCATTTGAAAAAAAAATAGAATTTTTCTATGCCAACTTTGATTAATTTTCTAAACGATAAATCATTAAGTTTGAAATATATTTTATCAAATCGATTTAAATGAAATTAATTTCAACTTTTTATGAAAATTCAAGTTTAATTAAATTTAGATATAGTGATAAGTTTAGCCATTATTGTTTACATTTTTTTCAATTTGATCATTATTCTTTTTTAAAAAAAGTTAAATTTGGTCATCTACCTTTTAAAAAGTCAAATTTGACATTAACCTTTTAAAAGAGTCTAATTATTTTTAATAGAAATACTAACTAAAACATTCATTTTTAAATATGGTAGCTTGCATTGCAATTCAAGTGCACTTTATGCAAATCTTTTAAATTTTATGAACTTTTACTTTTTAAATATTTTTATAATTTTAAATAGTGTCATGTAAGCATTAAGTACACATGATCGCCATGCGAGTTACCATACTAATATTATTAAAAATTATTGTTTTTTAGCATTTTCATTTTAAAATAGTGATTTGACTCTTTTTTTAAAAAATTAATGGGTTAATAGAAGGAAATGACCAAATCAATAAAAAATAGGTTAAGGACTAAATTTTTATTATACCATAATTTTATCACCTAAAAACAAGCAAAGTTATTTTTACATAAATTTTATGAAAAATAAACATTAAATAAACTAGAAATTTATAAATATTTCAAAAATACTAAAAATCTTATCACACATATATGCGTGTGAAATTATGAGATAAATGTGTGTTTAAAATAATATACAATTGTCACTTTGATGGAGGTAATATAGTATGCATAACAAAATTAAAATGTATAAGTAAATCAAAATTTTAGTGGTAAATTTAGAGTTTTTCAATGTAATTAGTATTAGTTCAAATACCACCGTATACAAGTGATGGAGATGATAAATTGTGTATATTAAAACAAAATATATAAAATATGTTAAATTGAGGCTTTTGTTGGGTGATAAATTTAAGATATTTGAAATCCAAACGGTGTGAGTTCAAATCTCATTCATGTATGAGCAGAGAAATGCAGGTCCCAGTCCCCCCCAAAAATGAAACTTTTTTAATTTATGTCTCTTTATAATTTATAAAATTTTAAATTAGTAATAATAAAATTACACTTTGGCCCCCCCAAAATAAAAAATTTTGATTTAATCCTTTAAAAATTATAAAGATATAGGTTATTAAAACAGTGAAATTGCTTTTTACTATCATAAAATATATAATTTAATTTCGATCTCTCCGACAAAAAATTTCTAACTTCGCCTATAATCTCATTATATTCATATTTTAATTGGTTTTGTTAAAATGAAAAGCTAAAATACTCTCAAATAATATAATATTTTTAATTATAGAATTACATTTTCATAATTTCTGATTGAATTGAGTGTGACACCAACTCAATAGATAAAACTTTTAAAAAATCATAAATAGATACATGGAAATGTAGAAGAAAACAAAAGTTGATTCTCTTCTTTGAGTGATTCAATATTATTAAATATTTCATACCTATAATAGTATATAACGTTCGTTGTTACTTTATTGAAGAAAAACCTAATTATTCCATAAATAAACAGATATTTAAAAAAAAACCCAAACTAGAGACAATAATGATGAAGGGAAAGAAACTGATCTTGAGATGGTGGTGACCAAATTGTTGGAAATGTGCTATGTATTTATGATCACCAACTCGAAACCCAGATAAAGTCTGGGTCACTTACCCGTAACCCGACTGGGCCCTATAAGATGGATGGGCCTTATAGTGGAGGCTCTCCAACATTCATAGAGCCTACTAAGAACGTCGATTCCATGAACAGTAACCATGTGTATAAATATTCGATTGTCCCTTCAATGAGACACAACGAAAAACACTCAACAATTGGTGCGGTGAGCGTGGACCAACTTTCGACCAACAGATTTCTTTCAGTTTGAGAAAAAATTACCAAAAGTGACAATAGCTCACCCAAATGAGAATTTTCCTTTTGATATTTTATCTAGGCAAGCTAGAGCATCGGGTTTTAGTGGCCAACCTACTGGAACGAACTTGTTTGCCGGATAGTTTACGAACCAACCGAAAAACCTTGGTAATGTGACTCACCCAGGAGCTTCGAGCTCGTTTGACTTAAACCTTCCTTCTAGTTGCAGGCTACCATTTCCTTTCGACCAAGAAGCATCGCCTCAACAATTTCTTGCTCTTTAGGAGCAAACAAAGTTAATGAAAGAACAAATGGCGGCACAAAATGCACGATTTGAGTAGCAGTAGAATTTCCAGCAGGAGTTAATAAGGCAAAATGATGAACTTAAAAGAAAGGTACAATCTGATAATTTTGATTTTAACGATAACGTGACCATACAGGATGAAGGTCCAGGCTTGCATGCTAGAGAATGGAAAAATGAGATGGATGCATTGCTACGAGATGTGAGGGCATTGCATCTTGAGTCTAGAGACATAAACTGGCTTTTTTGCTCTAACAATCCTTTGGCCTTGGAGAAAGTAGTAGTAAGTCTACCGCATGATTTCATGGTCTCAAAAGACATGTTTGAGGGTAGGAGAGACCCAAGACCATCTAATGCAATATAACGACTATATGAGCGTGTTGGGAGCTTCGACCTTGAAAAGTGTAAAGCTTTTTCCACAATGCTTAAGGGAAGTGCGAAGGATTGGTACTTATCTCTTCCTCAAGGCTCCATCCAAAGTTTTTCCCAATTGGGTCAGATATTTCTAGGAAGGTGTAGGGCTCACAAAACGATAATGACCATGCTTATGGGATTAATGTCTATAAAGCAGAGAGAAGCTGAGTCTCTCCAAGATTACGTGAAATGATTTTATGCAGTAACACTAGATACGAAGAAACTCGAGGATTAGTAGGCTATTGATGCATTCATCATAGGAGTGTAAAATGAACATATGCAGTACTTTTTTACCGATAAAAGGCCCCAAAGTTTGGCAGACTTGTATGAGCGGGCTCACAAGTTCACAAAGGCAGAAAAGATTAAGAGGCGACGCATGGTACATTTAAAGGAGAAGGTAAACAGTTCAAGAAGAGGGAAGGAGCCCGCAATAGGTATGGGCCAACGAACTAGGCTCTGTGTGCCCGAGGTAATAGGCAGTAGAGATCGTAAGCACGGGGTAATTCGCCTAGGGCTCCTCAAGGGTCTCAGCCCAAGCAAACGAGAAGATACATCCATCAGGGCATCTTTGAGGTCTACACTTCATTGAATAGTACTCATACATACATCTTGAACTAGGTAAAGAGTCTAGGCATCCTGCCTAAGCCATCTCCTATGAGGCAGTGTACTAGGAGGTCAAATTCCAAGGATAGGTGTGCTTTCCATAATGATGTAGGGAACAAAATTGAAAACTGTTTTACTTTGAAGGATTCTATCGTAAAGACAGTGAGAAATGGTAAGCTTGCTGAGTTTTTGGATCAAGGTACTTCCCAGTAGGGTCAGAGTTTGCAGGGCAATCCTAAGGGTAAGCAGAAGGTCAAAGGTATTATCCATGTGATTGTAGGCATGGGTGAGAATTGGGCAAGTTCTAATGCAAAGAGGAAAGCCCACATGAGTAGTGTTATGTTAGTTAATCCATATAAGAGGTTGTGTCAATAGGGAAAATTGAATATTGAATTTGGTCATGACGATGAGGAGTTCATGTGTGATGAAGAAAGGAATAACCCAATGAAGGAGCAAACTTTGTCCAAGGTAAGCCTGTTGTATGGTTTCGCGAACCACCTAGTTGAGGTAAAGAGTTCTATCACTTTACCAATCACCTTGGGAGATGATGAGTAGAGGTTTCCATGGACTAGGCCGAGCCCAACAAAAAAATTTAGGCTCGGGCCTGGCCTACCCCAGCCCAAAAAATAGCCCTAAAATTTTGCTCTAGGCAGCCCAGATAAAAATACTAAAACCCGAGCCCAACCTGACCTGCCTGTATTAATTTTTTATATAGTTTTTTAAATATATATATATATATATAATACATCAAAATATTAAAAATACTAAAATAAATGTTTCCCAAAAATTAAAAATAAATTTAAAAATATGTATACTTAAATAACACAAAGATAAATGTAACCTAATAAGCAAATGTGAAAAATAATAACAAAATTAACAATAAAAAGAGTTATACTAGATCTCAGAATAACCTATTTTTAGTTCAATCGGAACAGTGGTTTTGGGACCATAAATACGAATTCCAAATATTTATTTTATTATTATTTTAATTTCTACAGCATTATAATATGTTTGTGTGAAAATTTCGTTAAGAAATTTTATCGTTTGATTGGTCAATTTGATAAAAAGGACTAAATCGCGTAAAATACAAAAGTGCTGTTCTAT
Organism: Gossypium rotundifolium; assembly: GCA_025506655.1. NCBI lineage: Eukaryota > Viridiplantae > Streptophyta > Magnoliopsida > Malvales > Malvaceae > Gossypium > Gossypium rotundifolium. The sequence continues at coordinate 32,117,892 of CP106725.1, read as the reverse complement.
TAGCTAAAGGTGTTTAATAGCTATAGAACCTTAAATTTAAGGTCCTTATGTGGTAATTAGACCATTTTTTGTAAGTGGACAATTATGGGCATAGAATGGATGATTTAAATGGTTTATTATTAAGCTTAATTTGGTAATTGGTAAATATAAGTTAAATAAATAAAACAAAACAAAATAATTGTTTTGTATCATCTTCCCTAGCCAAAATTAACATGAAGAAAACATCCATGGAAGACATTTTAGGGTTCGGTCATTGCATTGCTTAATTGGTAAGTGATTTTGACTCGGTTTTTAATGATTTCTATGTTTTTGAGATCGCTGCAACTAGGTCTAGCTAGCCCAGGGACTATTTTTGCAAAACTGTTAAAGATTTTGAATGATGCCATTGATGAATACATGTGTGTTTTAATGTTTGATGATAGATTATGGATGTTTGTTGTGAATTATATAAGTTTTATAAAGTGATTTTTAGTAAAAATGCAAATTAAGGATGAAATTGAGAAATGTTGAAAATTTGTGGTCAAAATGTGAAATAAATGGAAAATATGGGCTGCTAGGGGCATAATGGTAATCCGGCTAGCATGGGTTAGTATTGAATTTCATGAATTTGTGATTTTATGAAATAAGGACTAAATTGTAAAAGATGTGAAATATTAAGGTCAATTGTGTAAAAATGCCTTAAAGTGAATTTTGGACTAAATTAAATAGAGAGATGATTAGATAAGTTAATTTTGATTACATATAGATCAAGAAAAGCAAAACTCGAATCTATATCGAAGGAAAAACAAAGTTCTCGACTAATTGACTCGTTTCGTCGTTTTTGCATCCGAGGTAAGTTCGTATGTTAATAAGAACCAATATCATTAAGATTTAATGTTTTATATTTGAATTTCTAATGAATACAATTGTACGGAAGTATTCGACGAAAATCTGGCTATGTATGGCATTTAGTGTCCGAGATCGAGATAGTTTCGGCTATGTGTGGCACTTAGTGTGCGAGATCGAGATAGCTTCAGCTATATATTGGCACTTAGTGTGTGAGATTAAAATAGCCTCGGCTATGTATTGGCACTTAGTGTGCGAAATTTTGAGTATTCAACATTATTTCGAACAGGTATGAGTTCGTTACGGATTCGTACAGGTATCTACATGAATCGTATGAGCTTTAAATAGAAGAAATTATGAAGTTTGCATATAATCTTATGATTAAAGATATGAAAGGTTTGAAGTTTTGTTAGTTAATAAGAGCTACATGTTGATATATTCAAAGTATTGAATTGTAGATTTATGATTAGTTTGAGTTGATTTCATATGAGCTTACTAAGCTATTAAGCTTACTTTGTTTATTTTTCTGTGTTTTATAATGAAATCAAGGTAGCTCGGATTCAGGGATAGTCGGAAGTTTCGTCACACTATCCTACTATCACTTTGGTACTATTGAGCTTATGTTTTGAGTATATGGCATGTATAGGGACTTTGGTCATTTTGGTTCATGAATTGATGATGAATGTAGCCATTTGAGTTGGCTTGTAAATGTTCTAAGTTTAGTTTTGAATATTTCCATATAAGTTGACTTGTTTTGGTATATTTGAATTACGTATATATATATATATATATATATATATGGCTTATGTTGTGAGTTCATGGATAGGTATATGATGCTTGTGAATTATAAAGGTTGTGGAGGCCAATTGGTTGATATTATAGTAGTTATATGCTTGTGAGTTTTATGCTTGATGATGTATGTTTGGAAGTGTCTAGCAAGTTAAATTGTGTATGTGAATTTAGTATAAATGGTATGGCATGTTTTGTGATTTGTGTGTATGGAGAATGGGAGTATAGAATATGCATGATTTATGTTTGAAATGGCTGGTTTAAATGATCATATATGCTATGTATTGGTGCCTTTGAATTTGATGTAGGTGTGCAAATTGGCTTGGTAAATAGCATATTTTTGTCCAAACACGGCAGACACACAGGCGTATGTCTCAGCCGTGTGTGACAAACGGTTATGTACAAGGCCGTGTGTCCCATAATGTTGAAATTAAAGCCTAGACAGTATGCTCCACACGGCCTCACACATGGGCGTGTGACTTGGCCGTGTGGCATAAGTCAGTATACCTTACAGGTTTGGCATGACCTTGTAACAGCCTGATTTAGACCCTATTCGGAACGGTAGTTTCGGGACCACGAGTCCGAGCTAGAAAAATATTTTAAAATTATATTCTGTGTTCATTATGTGTGAATTTATTTGTATGAAATTTTCGTGCTTTAATTTAGTTGTTTGAGTGACCGATTAAATAAAAAGGATTAAATCGCGTAAACTGAAAATTTAGTGGTTATTTTTAGAAGGGCTGAATAGTGGTTGTTCTTTTAATATGGATGCTTTATGTTGTAATTTAGCCATTAATAAAGGTAGTGGATGGCAATGGACTAAAGCAACCTTATTATATATGTTCTATATATTAATTAATAAAGGCTAATTAGCTAAAATAATAATAATGTTAATATATGTTATAATATATCACAAATTAAAAGCCATTATCATTTTTTTCTACTAACCGAATGTAAAATAAAAGAAAAAGAAAAGAACAAGCTTAGGGTTCAGCCATTGTTGAAGCTTGATTCAAGGTTAGTCTTAGTTCGATTTTTGATAATTTTTACGTTTTTATAATCGTTACTTCGAATACTTCAAGACCCATGCTTGAATTTTTAATTTTGATGAAGATTTTGAAATGTTCCATTGATGAGTTTATGGGTTTTATGATGTTAGTTGATGAATTATGAAATATATGTATTAGATTAATATGTTTTGTCTTTGGATTTTTGATGAATTTGAGTAATTTGGACCAAATTGTGTAAATAATATTTTGAGGGACTAAAATGTGAAATAAATGAAATATATGGACTAGTATGATGCTTATGAATATTCGACCCTAGCATAGTATATACAAATTTTGTATATTTTGTGTTTTATGCAATAGGGACTAAATTGTAAAAAGTGTGAAATGTTAGGGGCAAAATGGTAATTTGCCCATCTATGTGTTTTTGGATTTAATTGAATGAATGTGTGATTAAATTAGTTAAATTTGAATTTATTTAGATAGAGAATGAAAAAATGGAATTAGATCGGGGGAAGTCGAAAGTAGTCGAGTAGTCGATTTCATCCGTCGATATCCGAGGTAAGTCTATAAGCACATAAATGTTGTTAAAATTTGATAATATATATGTTACATGATAAATTAAATTTTTTGAATTTAATTGGTGTTGGTCGAATGTGATTTGAGCAATGGAGATATATTTTGAGTTCGATTCGATCAAGTTTCAATGTCCGAAAACCCCGTAGAACCCTAGGAATAGTTAGGATACATATGTCATGACATAGGATTTCTGATATGTGTTCTCGTGTAAGACCACGCATAGGACGTAGGCATCGACTTGTGTTTACGTGTAAGACCATGTCTGGGACATTGGCATCATATTTGATTCGTGTAAGACCTTGTTTGGGACAGTGGCATTGATATGTGATTACATGTAAGACCACGTCTGGGACGTTGGCATTGTACGAGCCTTCCGACTATCCGCGTATCCTCTTTAATCCTGAATAGTTCAACGGGCAATGTGAAGTAAAAACCACATGTGAAATCGAATTACCAGTTCAGGTATATGCTAGTTAAATGTTTATAAGGAAACAAGGTAAGTTGATTACTTGAAATGATATAAAGTTATGTGAATATGGATTTTGTGTTAGCATAGTTCAACATATAAGTGATTCAGCCTATTGATGTAATTGTGATATTAAAAGTGAAAATATATATGTGTAGAAGATTGTTTATATTCGGCCATATGATATGTATGTGTGATTAAAGTATGACTTTTGTAGTAAATGATATCTTTGTATTGGAAATTATGTGTATTCGACCTTATTAGTAAAATGTTAATATGCCTTCGTTAATATATATGTTTTTGCTTATTAATTACTGAGCTTAAATAGCTTACTGTGTGTGTATTCTTGTTTACCTCTGTTTTATAGATTTTGGAGTCATGTTACAAGCTTTGGGATCGTCAGCAAAGCCTATCACACTATCGACTGTTTTTCAGTATATTATTAAGTTGAATTTGAGCATATGGCATGTATAGTCTAGTTAAAAAGATTGATTTTGGGATGTGTAATATAAAGCCATGCGAAGGTGGCTTGATTATATGTTTAAGTTGGTTTTTTGTGTTCTTAGCTTAATGTTTGATGTGTTTGGTTTTGAGTAATTTGGCCATGACATATTTAAATGTGGAGTATGATGTTTAAGCTTGAGTACACTTGTCATGGCATATAAATGAAGTGTGCTTGATATGTTTTGTTGATGTTTGATATTAAGTATGTTTATATATGGTTGATGGATGTGTTTCAATTGTAGCTTATTATTAACTTACTTATGAGGTATAGTTGTCTTCTTAATAGGTTTGAAGGTGGAAAATGATGTGTAGTTAATTGGCTAGTGATGGATAAATCTAATGCTTTAGTCTGATAATTTTAGTTATGGTATATTTATATGTAACTTGGCAGATATGCTTTGCTAATGAGTGCTTGAATTAAGTCATGGTTTATGCTAGGTATAAGTCTTGAGGTGTGGATTTGAAAATATAAGTGAGATGCTAAGTATATTATTGATGGAATGTTCATTAAGTTAGGTTATATGATATGTAATAATATGTGCATATTCGGCCTTATGGGTTGCTACAAAATTGGTTATAATGTGCTTGTGTATTCGGTTATGTGGTGAATTAAAATGGTTAAGTATATGGTTTGGTTGATTTCGTGCATGTGAATTAGATGTTATGAAATGTCTTGATGTTTGAAAATGATTAAAGAGATTTTAGTAAATTGCGCATGAATTAGTAATGTATATGAATATATTTGATCAATTGGTAATGTTTTAAAATGTTTTATGAATGAAATGAAATATGCTGGGTTCTTAAAATGCACATGTATGGAGGTAATATTTTGATAATCAATTTATGAAATAATTGTTTTGTTACATGCCCAATATATGTTATGTAATGTTATGTGTTTAAAATAAAATTTTAATATGCGATTGATATGAACATAGTAGTAATAAGGTTCGAAATTTGAATAGGATAAGTAAATTGATGTGATTAATTTATGAAGTATGAAATGAAATGAATTCATGTTCTGAGTTGTGTTATGTTCAGTAATGCCTCGTAACCCTAGTCCAGCGACGGATATGGGTTAGGGGTGTTACAGGCCTAGCACACGGCCTGGCACGGGCGTGTATGCCATTTTTAGGGTACACGGGCTAGCCACACGTGTAACAGCCCGATTTAGGGCCTAGTAGGGATAGTGGTGCGAGGCCACGAACCCGAGGTGAATTTATGAGTTTTTCAAGTTTATGCCATGTTTGCACGTTAGTATGAAAGTTTTGTAAAGCAATTTTATTAAGTTGAGGTCAATTGGTCCAAAAAGGACTAGATTGCAAAAGTTGAAATATATGAGTTTCTAGAAGCTTTTTGCATGAAATAGCTTTAGAATTATAATTATGAGCCCTTAAATAGAAATTTGCCCAAAAATAAAATTTTGGACAAAATTAACCTTGGGATGGTGTTAAATAGAATTTTTATGAGGAAGGGTATTTTGGTCATTTGCCTATTAAGTGTTTTAAGCGGGAAAAAGATGAGAAAAATTCACTCATCTTCTTCCTTGTGCTGCCGAAAATTTGAAGACACCATAGCTAGGGTTTTTCATTTTTTTCAAGCTCATAGTAAGTTCATCTTAGCCCGCTTTTGATATTCTTCGATTTTGAAGTTCTTGTATTATGAATTAGCTAATTTTAGCTATGAAATGAGCTAAGATGCATGTTCAAAATTTACCCTTGAATGATATGTTTGTTAAATGATGTTTTATGGAAGTTTAAGAGAGTTTGATGTTAGATAAACATATTTTCCTTAATGAGTTTCATGAAAAATGGTAGTAGGGACCATTTTGTAATAGTTATAAAATTTGGTCATACCTACTAGAAATAGTGAGAATTGATGATTGTTATAGAAGAGAAATGATTCTGCTAAGCATGAAGTTTAAGAAAGTTGCATGAAAATCGGCCATTTAGAATTGGGGCAAAAGTGCAAATATTAGATAGTATAAGGGCAAAATAGTAATTTTGCCAGAAAATGAGTTATGTGTTAATTTAGTCAATATGATTATTAAATGATCTATTTATGATTATAGATCAAGAAAAACGAAGCCCAGATCGAAATCGAGGCAAGAACAAAGTTGTGGACTAAATTGCATATCTACATACATTTTGTATATTGAGGTAAGTTTGTATGATTTCTAAGTTTTATGATTTTCATCATTAATTTGCTTAGTATAATGTAGAATAATTGTATGAAATGATCATGTTATGTTCAAGCAAGAAATCACGATAATATGTACAAGCAAGTCCCGATTGAAGATGAATTTCCCTGGGATACTCGATCTACCACACAAGTTATCATGTAAGTCCAAGACAAGCTTGGCATTGATCAAGTTAGAAAGCAAGTTATCATGTAAGTCCAAGACAAGCTTGGCATTGATCAAGTTAGCAAGCAAGTTATCATGTAAGTCCAAGACAAGCTTGGCATTGATCAATTTAGCAAGCAAGTTATCATGTAAGTCCAAGACAAGCTTGGCATTGATCAAGTTAGCAAGCAAGTTATTATGTAAGTCCAAGGCAAGCTTGGCATTGAGTATGTTATCAAGAGCAAGACTTCATATAAGTCCATGTCAAGACATGGCCTTGAAACTAAGATGATATATTCCATGTAAGGCCATACCGAAGATATGGCTTTGGTATCAAGTTATGTGGGTCAAGATTTAGTATCCTCGGTTATTCGTAAAAATTCATCGAGCAAATGAGTAAGTCAAAAAGAAGATATCAAGAAAGCTAAGAAAGCAAAGTTAGTATCAAGATGAAATTGAGTATTATTCATGTTATGAATGAGGAAGTAAAGACTATGATTATTATTATTAAAGTATACTGATCAATGTGATCAAGTGATACCGGTACCATGTTTACCTTACAAGTATGAGAACGTTAAGTATCATAAGACATGTAAGAATCAAGCATGAGTAAGTAAGTTTTATAGCTGAAATTATGATACCATTGTAAGCTAGATGGTTTATGTTAAGCAAGTATATTGACATGTGTTGTACATACAAACTTACTAAGCTATATGCTTACGTTATGACTCTTTCTTACTATGCAGTCCCGCCAAGCTAACTAGTGGATCATTAAAGTCGGAGCTCGCAGAACACTATCAACTCTTATTTTGCTATAGCCATGTTACTTTACTAAGTATGGCATGTATAAGAAGCATTCATTTTGTGTATATGCTTTAGGAAAGGCCATTGTATAGGCCATCAAGTTCATTATTCTTTTGTATTTGCCTAAGTATGTATGTTTATTGAGATCAATGAAGCATGTAGTCTTATTCATGAAAGATGGGTTGTTATTGCATTGTTGATTTGAGTTTATGTATGATCTTCTTTTCAGGGTGGCCAATGGCTTAGTAAATAGCCTTTAAGTGCCGGCACAGTTGAACACACGAGCGTGTGTTAAGGCCATGGTAACCCTGTACCTTAGTATTATTAATCAGAATAGGCCACGGGCAAATCCCACGGCCATGTGTGTATGCCGTGTAAGACACACAGTTTGGACATGGACGTGTGCCCAGACCGTGTTAATTTAGTCAGTATATCAAGGATTAGCACACGGTCTAAGCCCACGGGCGTGTCATGGCCGTGTGAAATTAGTCAGTAACCTCCCACGGTTGGTAGACACGGACGTGCCTAAGCCGTGTGGAAATAGTCAGTAGTCCTACAAGGTTTGAGGGCATATGCGTGCTTAAGGGTACACGGGCGTGTTCCAAGTCACGCAGGCATGTGAACCTTACTTCAAAAATGAGTTATTTGATTTTAATTCCGAAAGTTTTCTGACATGAGTTAAAGGCCTCGTAGGCCCTTGTTATATGTGTTGACTAAGAAAGTGAAGTTTTTAAGTTGGATCGAAATTTTATAGCCTATAAGTACATGTTTCAGTGAGTTCAAGCATAGTAATGTCTCGTATCCAGACCTAGTATCGGTCTTGGGTGCGGGGTGTTACAACACGGGCGTGTGTGTTGGCCGTGTGACCCAAGTTAGAGAGTTACATGGGGTTAAACATGGGCTGGGACACGACCATGTGCTCCCATTTCGAATATCCACACGGCCTGTGACACGGGTGTGTCTATTGGCCGTGTGAGACACACGGGCGGGCCACACGGGCGTGTGTTCCCTATTTTTGAGAAAATTTTCTATGAGTTCTAAGAATTTTTAAAGTTATTGGTTTAGTCGCGAACCACTCCTAATGCATGTTTAGGGCCTTGTAGGCTCATATTAGGAACGATATAAATGTGTTCATTGATATTTGAATGAAATTTGGAAATGTATGATTAAATGTATGTGTAATTGTGTTATAAGTCCGGTAATGCTCCGAAACCCTATTTTGACGTTGAATAAGAATGAGGGGTGTTACAATATCCAAATAATAACAACAAAATAATAGCAATATAATTGTGAAATGATAGCAAAATAGTGAAAAACAACAAGAAAATAATAAAAAAATAAAAAAAATAGAAAAACCTATATTTTTTTTTTGTTTTCATATTCGAGTCGAGCTCGAGCCAAAAAAACCTTACCCGAGGCTCGACCTGCTTTCCAAAATGGCTTTATTTTTTTTGCTCAAACCCATTTTTTGGGCCTATATTTTTACCCAAACCCTCCTACTTTACGGGTGGGTCTTTAGGCTGAGCCAGGTGGCTCGACCCATGGACATGTTTAATGACGAGCATACAACTACATAATATGTCCAATTTTTTATTGTGGACCATCTTATGGCGTATAATGCCATTTTCAGATGCTCGATTATTAGAACAACGAAGATGGTAGTAGCGACATTCTCTATGAAGATTAAATTTTCGACAAGGACAGGGATCGGGTTCATGCGATCGGACCAGTTAATAGCGAGACAGTGTCAGATGTTGTCAATGAAGCAGGCACGAGAGCATGTATTCAGGGGCCAGAGTTTGCAGAACGTAGAGCTAGCTAGCTAAACCTTAGACTTAGACAACCTAGATGTGAGGGATGAAGAGAGAAGTAAGAAATTTGAAGCAACAAAACACATAGAGTTTTTACAACTATTTTACGATGATGAACAATTTACAATTAAAATTTCATTAGCTTTGTAACCTAAAGAAAATGACACTTTGGTTCAGTGTTTGAAGCCAAACTTTGATATTTTTGCCTGCTTAGCAGCATATATGCCAGAGATTGACTCACAGGTAATTGTCCACAGGCTAAATGTATTCTCTGAAGCCAAGCATGTTAAGCAAAATAAAAAAAAGTTCACTTCATAGGTGGTGGAAGCCGTGAGGCAAAAGGTAGCCAAATTGTTGTCGACATGTTTTATTAGGAAGGTTGAGTATCCAGATTGGGTCTCGAATGTGGTTATGGTGAAAAAGGAAAATGACAAATAGAGGATGTGTATTGATTTCACCAACCTTAACAAAGCATGCCCCAAGGACAGCTTCCCTTTACCCTCGATTAACCGTTTGATTGATGCTTCTGTAGGTCACAGCTTCATGAGCTTCATGAATGTCTTTTCGGGTTATAACCAGATTTCTTTTGGATCAGAACGACTACAAGAAACCTATCAAAATGTGGGAGGGGTTGTTTTTTTATTGGGTCATGCCTTTTGGCCTCAAGAATACGGGAGCAACCTATCAGAGGCTGGTGAACAGGATTTTCAGGAAACATATAGGGTGCAGTCTTGAAATCTATGTCAATGGCATGTTGGTAAAAAGTGTAACTATGGAAGAGCATGTGTGGAACTTGTCAGAGGTGTTCGCAGTATTAAGGACCCACAACATGAATTTGAAACCTTGAGAAGTGTGCTTTTGACGTACAAGCTGGCAGGTTTTTGGATTTTATGATCTCAAAAAGGGGGATAGAGGCGAACTTGGAGAAGATCCGTGCTATCTAAAAATGCCTCATCTGCGAACTATCAAGGATATTTAGTGCCTCGTGGAAAGCATAATGGCGCTCAACATGTTTATCTCCAGGATGGCAGACAAATGCTTTCCCTCCTTCAAAGCCTTGAGGACATCCTTTTTATGAACTGAGGGGTGCCAAACGACCTTTGAGAAGCTTAAGTCATACCTCACCTCCCTACCACTTCTGAAGTTACCATGAGTGGGGAGAGACCCTCTATTTGTACTTGGCTACCTCAAAGGAAACAGTTGCAGTGGTCTTAGTTAATACCGAAGACATTCGTCAATTTCAAGTATACTACGTCAGTAAGGTACTCTAGAATGGCGAGTTGAGGTACTCAAAATTGAAAAACTCATCTTTGCTTTGATTGTTGTAGTTCATAAGCTACGCCCCTACTTCAAGGCTCATCCAGTTGTTATCATGACTAATTAGCCTATAAAAGAAGTTTTATCTGAAATTGATACTTCGAAAAGGGTGACAAAGTGGAGTATTGAGTTAGCTGAATTTGGGGTGGAGTTCGCCTCGATAATGGCCATAAAAATACATATATTAGCTGAATTTATAGTGGAGTGCTCTTTCAAGAAGCCTGTTGATCCTGCAGGTAATATAGTGTGTAACTTGAAATAATGAACTATGAATATCTTATGAAATGAAACGTGTATGGTACTCGTAATTTCCTGTTAACAATTGATGAACAACAAAAATTTAGCCTATTATTTTTATAATAATTTATGATCAACTCATACTTTATTCTAAGATCTCTTTTCCATCTGTTGTACACAACCTTGTAGTTAGTCCAGCTTAGGAGGGTGTAGATACAACCGATAATTCGAAAAGGTGGCTAATGTATGTTAATGGCTTTGTAGCCAAGGCAAGGTTAGGAGCAAGGGTACTTTTGATTGATTTCAGTAGGAATGAATGGTAGTACGAATTAACTTTTAGATTTCAAACATCCAACAACGCAGCAGAATATGAAGCTTTGATATCAGGGTTACAACTAGTATGCAAACTAGGAGCGAAGGATATGATCATCCATATAGATTCATAATTAGTGGTGAAGTAAATGAATGGCGAGTACGAGGTTAAAGAGGTAGTGTTAAAGAAGTATCATTCGATCACAATTCAGCTACTCACAAGATTTGGCAAAGTTCAGATAAAGCAACTCGTAAGGAGTGACAACACATGTGCAGATGCTTTATCTAAACTGACATCCTCTATTGTCATTGAGCAAAGAGGGAAAATTTTATTAGAGTACAAGGATACTCCGTGCTATGGCATGCAACAAATTTTGACTATAGATCAGGGGGAGACATGGATGACTCCCTTAGTTCACACATTACAAGGACTGTATGATAATCTGGATAAGAAAGAGCGTGCAAAGTTACAATGCAGAGGTGCGAGGTATGTCGTTGTCACAAATTACATATTCCCGAAAAATTTTGATCGATAAATTAGACATTTGAATTACTGTGTAGATAATTGTTAATTTACTCAATTATATAGCAAGTTAAAACAACGTGTTTTGTCCTACCTTTTTAGAGGGTGTACGATATATGTAACACCCTTAACCCGAATCCGTCGCCAGAATAAGGTTACAGAGTATTACTGAAGTTTACAATTTAAGCAGACAGAAAAATTCAAACATTTAATAACATATAGCATTCATGTCAGAAACCAATCATAATCATGAATTTTACTTCTAATACAAGCCCTCGAGGCCCAAAATACACTTTAAAAACAAATCGGGACTAAATTGGAAACTCAGAAAATATTTCAAAAATATTTAAAATTTTCAAAGCCGTAGGGGTCACACGACCGTGTGACTCATACAGCCAAGAGACACACCCGTGTCTTAGGCCGTGTGGGCATTCGAAATAGGGACACACAGTCGTGTCCCAGCTCGTGTCCGTGCCCATGTAACTTATTGACTTGTGCCACATGGCCAAGCCACACGCTCGGGTGCTAGGCCATGTGAGCATACTGACTTACGCTCTTTAAAAGATATAAGGGACACACGACCGTGTCACTTGGCCGTGTGTCACACACAATTGAGACACATCGTGTCTCTGCTCGTGTGGACGAAAATAGGCCATTTTACTAGCCACATTTCTCACCCAATTTGGCATCCACCTACACTCAACATTTTGCATATACACAAGCCATAATTAGGCATCCAAAACAAACTAAAATCAAGCCTTACACATGTAAAATCATCACATACAACCAATATGCCCGTAGGCACCTCAAATGAAAATATGCAAACATGTCAACCATGTATCCAAATTTACCTAAGTGACCAAATACATATATGCATAATTGTACCAAAACCTATCATGTAGGTCACTTATCAAGCTCACCCAATTGGTATCCAAAATACCAATTCACAAGGTAAAACATTTTGCATCATTTCATGTCACTTAACTTACTTACCAAAACATACCAATATTTCCAAATGGTACCAAATATACCATTCTAAGTAACATCAATATACCTAAAAGTTTTCCATAACAAAGCACTAAATCACAAGGTATATAACATATCTTATATACATATTCCAACCACATTTTACTTTCCATCATTTTACCATATCAAACACACATCAAATTTGAAAAGGCCACATATATATACACATCAGGGTATAAAAACACAAGCCATAAAAGTGGCTAATCTCAACAAAACACTTATATGCCAACATTAGCCAAATTAACCAATACATGCCATTATAACCGTAATTAAATAACCGAAAGTACCAAAAGAGTCGATGGATAGTGTGATATAGCTCCAACAAGTTTCCAACCCAAACGAGCTTCTGAATCATTATAAAACATGGAAAATAACAAAGAGTAAGCATTTAAGCTTAGTAAGTTTGTATAACATGGAATTTAACTTACCATTTAGTCACATTTAAGGTAAGTATATCCAAACTCAATTTGGCCACAAGCCTAGACACATATCCTCATCAACCATGTTGTCATGTAATTCATATAAATATCCAGAAACATGTATGATGTCAACAATAATCATATTTCCATGTACATATAATTTCCAAATCATGTATCTATATATCATGTACAAATCATTTTCATATATCTCATGTAAATACCTTTGGTAGTTTGTATTCAACTCATGCAATCTCGTAATAGAACAACACTCGTTGAACCATTTAGAATATCGTTGGATACGCTAGTAATACACATGAGGTGTATTGAACTGTAGTCCATCAATTCATGTACACGTAAACTCATACGAGCTGTAAATGGCAAGCTCCTCCGAGTTGAATAACGATAAGCTCATACGAGCTGAGTATCGGTAAGCTCATAAGAGCTGAAATCGGTAACCCTAATGACATGTCATTTGTATCCTACGAGTTCCTAAGGTTCAAACGGGACTCGGTAGTTGTCTATGTCGTTGGATATGCGATCAGTAATTATACATAGCAATTATACCATCCACATACATATATTTCAATTAAAACATATAAATACAAAATTTAATTACACAAACTTACCTCGACAAGTGTTCGAAGATACGAAGGCGACTAATTTGAGATTTTCTCTTTGCCTCGATCTAACTCCGTACAAGGTCTAACTGGATCTATATGAAAGAAATTAACTCTATTCAATATAATTCATATTCAATTTAGCCCAACATATAATTTTGGAAAAATTACCATTTTGCCCTATACTTTTAATTTTTTTACAATTTAGTCCTTATCTCATAAAAATGGAAATTTGCACAATTTCATTACAACCTATCATAGCCAAATTATATACATGCTTACAACAGCCCAAATATTTCACAAATTCACAATTTTACCACACAATTTATCACATTTTTCAATTTAATTTCTAATTGATAATTTCATCAAAAATTCTTTTACAAAAGTTGTTTATCTAACAACAACCATTCATTTTATACCATTAAACTTTGAAACCCTAACATGTTCATCAATGGAAAAACTCAAATACTTCAACAGTTTCACAAATTAGTCCCCGGGCTTGCTAGATTAAGCTACAACGATCCCGGAAACATAGAAATTATTAAAAACGAGACAAAACACAGACCTAATTGATGGAAACAAGCTTGTCGAACCCTAAAGAGAAAAAAATGGCTTTCTTCCTTTAATATTCGATTGAAAAAAAAGATGGATAAAGATGATAACAAATTTGGTTTTATTTATTTTATCATTTATTACTTATTTACAAAATTTACCTTAATTAACTTTAAAAATTACACTAATGTCAAGCCATGTACATCCACTATCACATTTAATGGTCTAATTACCATATAAGGACCTCTACTTTAAATTTCTATAGCTATTAGACACCTTTAGCTATTAGAACACAACTTTTGCACTTTACGTGATTTAGTCCTTTTTATCAAATTGAGCATGTAAACAGTAACATTTATTAATGAAATTTTTATACGATATTTCTATCATGCAGTAGACTACAAAATAATAATAAAATAATTTTTTAACTTCAGATTTGTGGTCCCGAAACCATTGTTCTGATTTCACTGAAAACGAGTTGTTACAATATAGAAAGGGGTTTTCGTATCTACTACTGTGATGGAAGACTACTTGCCCAAAAGATTTTCAAACAAGGGTATTACCGGCCTACTATTCAAAATTTTCTGTACAGATCTTTAGATTGCTTTGGCTTAGAGTTCTGTTAAAACGCCACAAATGAATGGGTAGGCAAAAGCAATGAATAAGAAGATTCTAATGGCCTTAAAAAAAAGTTGGTGAGGCCAAGGGTGCATAGTTAGAAGAGTTGTTAGGAATCTTATGGGCCATGCGAAATTTGCCTCATATTACAACAAGAGAAATTGCATTTTCCCTTGTCTATGGCACGGAGGTAGTAATTCCCGCGATATTGGTATATGGTTGCATAGGACAACACATTTTAATGAAGATGCCAACCAGGAGGCTGTCAAGCGTAACCTTGGTCTTATTGATGAATTTAGAGAACTAGCGGAGATCAAGAATGCAGCACACGATCAACAAGTAGCTTGGTACTACAACTCTAAAGTTAAGAACAAGCAATTACAAGCAGCAAGGGAAAATGGCTCCAAGCTGGGAAGGGCCATACAAAGTCATTGAGAAGATAGGTTATGGAGCGTATAAGTTAGCAAAAATGGAAGGCACGGCTCTACTGCTAACATGGAATGCTCGTCACCTCAAGAAATACTATGTGTAATTTTTTAATCCTTAAATAAAAATATTCTCTTTAAAAAAACTTGTACATGGTATAGTTTGAAGGTTTTTCGATTTAAGATTGTAGCCTCCAAAGAAACTAGTGGTCCTACGCTCCCAGTTGACATTATAAGAGCTTGCAAAGTTAAGCTCGTAACTCTAACACAGCTAGCAGACCTACGCTCCCAACTGATGTCATAAAGGTTTGACGATTTAAGATTGTAGCTTCTAAAGCAACTAGCAGACTTACGCTCCCAGCTGACATTGTAAGAGCTCTTAGAGTTAAGCTCATAGCTCTGACACAGCTAGTGAACCTATGCTCCTAGTTGATGTCATAAAGGTTTGACGATTTAAAATCATAGCCTCCAAAGTAGCTAGCGGACCTACGTTCCCAACTGACATTATAAGAGCTTGCAAAGTTAAGCTCGTAGCTCCAACACAACTAGCAGACCTACTCTTCTAGCTGATGTCATAAAGGTTTGACAATTTAAGATCATAGCCTCTAAAGCAGTTAGTAGACCTACGCTCTCAGGTACATTATAAGAGCTCGTAAAGTTAAGCTTGCAGCTCCAGAACCTACCCTCCTAGCTGATGTCATAAAGGTTTGATGATTTAAGATCGCAGCCTCCAAAGCAACTAGCGGACTTACGTTCCTAGCTGACATTATAAGAGCTCGTAGAATTAAGCTTGCAGATCCAGCAAGGCTACCTGCCTAGGTGGTACTTAACGTTTAATTGATTTGATATTACAGCTTAAATTCTTTTGTGTTTGTTAATTAAAATTCACAGCTCAGAATGTTTAAGAACATTCGAGTCAAAATTGATAGTAAGTCACTTGAAACAGAACCATTAAATTGCTCTTAGTCAATTAAAGGTTTCTAAGAATATATTTAAAAATTTGTCTACGTTTAAATTTTTGGTACAAGCAGTAGTATTATGCGAAAAGATAAAATGAGTTTGCAAAAGGATAAGATATCATAATAGTAACAAGCAATTTTGAAACTTTTCAAAGTTTAATTTTTCATTTCAAGAGAGAAAACTAATACAAAGTTACAATCAAAGCACATTATTAGCCCCTTCATGGTCACTGGGGATCTTATTTCCTCCTTGTATTCTAGCAGCTTCTCTGTAACATCCTAGATTAGGGGTTATGCATTTGTGCATAATTCATGAGTAGTAGGTCTTGGCAATATTTGGAAATGAATTAAGGGTTTTTAAAATCCTAGGATGGAAGAGAAAGCTTTGGAAAATTATTAGTTTTTAAGTTAAAAACAAGAAGTGATGTGGAAAAGTGGCAAGGGACGCCACCTAAGGTGCAAGGGTTATGGCATCAAGTGAAGTACTTTGAGGGAAGAGGTTCGAATCCCATTGTGTGCATTTTTGCTTAATTTTATGAAATAGCATGTTTACTGTGAGATGTGGTGTGCATTTTTAGAACCTTGGAAATGTAAGGAAATGTATGGAAATGTAAGGAAATGTATGGAAATGTAAGGAAATGTATGGAAATGTATGGAAATGTATGGAAATGTATGGAAATATAAGGAAATGTATGGAAATGTATGGAAATATAAGGAAATGTATGGAAATGTATGGAAATGTATGGAAATGTATGGAAATGTATGGAAATGTAAGGAAATGTATGGAAATGTAAGGAAATGTAGAGAAATGTAAGGAAATGTAGGGAAATGTCCTGGAAATGTAAGAAATGATTGAGAAATGTTAAGTTTCAAAAAGAGGAAAGTGAACATTTTTGGAAACTAAGAAATATAAGGAAATGATTTGGAAATGATTCAAAAGAGGAAAGTAAACATTTCGGGAAACTTGGAAATATAAGGAAATGTCAAGTTTAAAGAGTCAAACGAAAATTTTTGGAAACTTAGAAATGACTTAGAAATGTCGAGTTTTAAAGTTTAAAGAGGAAATTAAGGCAAGGTGGCCTTAAGAGAAAAAGTATGTGAAATTTGACACACAACAGGCTTGGAAAAGTGGCTCAAGATACCACTTAAAGCCCAAAGGATCGACGCCACTTAGGTGGATAATTTGGGCCTCGTATGGCCACAAGGAGTCCAATAAGAATAAGTTTAAATTCAGCTCATCAAGGGAATGGGGTGGACGGCATCTAGCTAAGGCTTTAAGTGATTTTTTATTTAATTACTTAAAGAGGAAGCAATAGACGACAATAAGGACTCTTAAGGGAAGAGTTTAATTCTCTTTAAAATTCGGCTAAATAGGTGGATAAATGAAGAATTATTCTTTAATTAGGAGAATGAGGGAAGAGTGATGGCCAAGTAAGGGATTCTAAGTTAGTAAATTCGGCTATAAAAGGAAAAGAAGGCCATTCATTCATTCACTCTTCCTTTGCCGAATTTCTTAAGCATATTCTCCTCTCTCTGCCGAAATTCCTACAGTTTTATTCTTCTTCTTTTATTTTTGCCAAGCCAAAATACCTTGTGTTCTAACTGAACCCTCCATCTTTATTCTTCCTTCTCTTTTCTTTCTAAACCCTCCAAAAGCCAAAAGTTGTGAGAGCATCATTTAGCCATAGCCGAATCTCTGAAGGTTGAAGTGAAGGTGCAATCGATTCCTTCAAATAAGGGTAAGATCCAAGTTTGGTTTCCATTCTTTTATATTTTAGACTTATCAAAATTTAGGGACTAATTCTTATTATTAATCTTGGCCGAATCATGGAAGGAGAAGTTCTTTTCTTGA
This sequence comes from Gossypium rotundifolium, assembly GCA_025506655.1. Lineage (NCBI taxonomy): Eukaryota > Viridiplantae > Streptophyta > Magnoliopsida > Malvales > Malvaceae > Gossypium > Gossypium rotundifolium. Next base: position 32,099,909 of record CP106725.1, on the reverse strand, counting down.
AGGTACACCATAGGCCGCGTGTTCCCTAGTCATTCGGTGAATTTCAGGATTTAAGATCCTTAAGGTAAGTGACTATGAATATTCGGCCAAGACCCTATTTTTGTAGTAGATATATTATTATGTGTTTTAAGCTAAAAACTAACCGATTCAAGGGATCTAGTGATTAGCCGACTTCAAAGGAGAAGAATATAAGTTTTCGGGATTTGATTTTTAATTCAATCGGCAACAAGGTAAGTTTTAGTGCACAAATCCTACTAGGATTTGGATTTATGGTCAAATGGCTCTTTACTAAGTATTAAGTGATTGAATAAATGTAGAGATCTAAGATCTAAGGCATTAGATCAAGCTTTTCGGATCTCAAGGAATTGTTAAGCGAATCGGTGTGCACCCTACCCTAAGTTTTAATACGCTCATGGCTATGTTTTAAATTAAATGTGTTAATATGAAAGTGTAAGAATATGGCTAAGGTACCGTAGTGTACCCCACACTAAATCTCAATAGATTTACGGTTTAATTCATTATATGTGTTAATATGAAAGTGTAAGAATATGGCTAAGGTAATCGTGTGTACCCTACTCTAAGTTTTAATATGTTCATGGCTATGTTTTAAATTAAATGTGCATGTTTATAAGAATGTGAATATGGCTAAGGTACCATACTATGGTACAAAGTACTAAGGTACGTTTCCTACTCCTACTAGGAATATGAATATATGTTATTTTTAACACGTGAAAAGTGATAAGAATGTGAATTAAGGCATGATTTTGCATATTGTGTATGAAATATGGGGGCATATGGGTTATATGAAAAGGGGAAGTGAATGTGGTGACCTAAGACCACAAACACGGTGACCTAAGACCGTGATATCTGAATGTGGTGACCTAAGACCACAAGAATCGAATGTGGTGACCTAAGACCACAGAAATCTGAACGTGGTGACCTAAGACCACGAATGCGGTGACCTAAGACCGCGATATGGAGTGTAGCGGAAGGAGGGTCGACTTAGTAGTCCCTACTGTGTGTGGATGGTACGGTGGTGTGTAGCGGATGGCATATAGGTTTGGGTTCGGGTTGCATCATATTGTTTAAATGCTTTATGAACATGTATGATATTGTATGCCCGAAATATTAAATTTTAGTGTTGGTTACACATTGAGTCTGTTGACTCACCCGTTGTGGGATTACTTTTCGGTGACGACCAAGGATGGACAGGTAGGCAGATGCTTAGTGGAGGCCATGTGAAGTTCAAATTTCTTTTATTTGGACTATTTTACTTTAAGTATTTTGAATTTAAATTTTGGGAATTATTTGATGTAATAAGGCCTTAGTAGAATTATTTTATTCTGTTTTTATTTACAAACTTTTATTTATTAAAAGATTAAGTAAATCTATTTTTAAAACAAAGCCCAAACATTTTGTCACCTAAAGTATAGGATTTTTAACAATGAATTAAACTTGTTTTCAACTCAAGCCCAACCCAAAACGATCTTTCTTCCAAATCACACAAGTTTTTCCTAAGTAGCAAAAGAATTTGAAACGGTTTACACCGGGGAACATACTAGATCTGGTTAAGGCTCGTGGGCCGGGTTTGGGGTGTTTCAATTTGGTATCGAGCCCGCTTTAAACTCTCACTTGGGTTTAAGGCCCAAAACGTTTTCCAAAGAAGCCCAAAAGGAATTTTCGAAAAATTTTAGGTTTTCTAGCATGGCACCTAAGTCTCCAATTCATGATCCACCGTGTAAGTACTTGACTTCAAGTGATTTGAATATGTGAAATGTATGGGCTTTTATGGCAACATAGATTAGTCTGATAAGTATTTGAACCCTAGGACTAGTGTACCCCAACAATTACATAAGACTTTAATGCACAATTAAACAAACCTGTGTCTAAGTCGCCGAGTTAGGGTGTGGCAACCATTGTACGCATGTCTAGGATTGGTTTCAGTGGGAGCTTGGTATTTAAGCAGTCCTAGCGACTCACCTCCTCTTTACTCGAATCCTACCTGGTGCGTAGCCTCGGTTCACCTTACCCAAGAGGACTTATACACGGGCTAAACTCAATAACTAAAACCCGAAAGGGACTAGCCATATTTTTATGGAAACCCTAGTTTTAAAAGTCAACAAACTACCCTTTTGAAATTTTGAAAATTATTATTTTGGAAAAACTTTCTAAGAATTTTTGATTTACAAAATTACCTAAATACCCTTAGTGGTAAAATTACTAAAATGCCCTTGATTTTTCGAAATTACCATACTACCCCCGATTTCAATAACAATTTTTGATTTTGCACAAGTATTCAAAAACTTTACAAAATATCAAAGATACCCTGATTTAGAAAATTTACGAAAGTACCCCTAATTTGCAAAATGACCGAATTACCCCTAACCTGTACAAATGACCAAAATACCCTCAGTAAGGAAAATTATCGAAGTACCCTCAAAATAGAAATCTTTAAAAATACCTTTGTTTTGAAAGTCACCAGGAACCATATTTTGCGAAAAATTACCGAAATAACCCTGGCTTGTAAAATTACAAAAATACCCCTAGTGTATAAATTATCATTTCACCCTTGAAATTTTTCCAACAAGTAATTTTAATTTTGTAAAATATCAACAATCTCTATTTTGCAACATTTTCAAATACCCTAATTTGAAAATTACCAAAATACCCCTATAGGACAAATTACGAAAATACCCCTGGGTAGTGGAAAAACAACAACAATGAAAACTACAACATTTCTCTGAATGAACGAAAGTTCATAATTGATTGATGGATGTATGAATGTAAAGACTGTGTGAATGTATGAATACGAAAGAACCACTTCTAAAAAAAAATTTCTTTCCATAAAACTTCTTCGCGTTAATCGGTGAAACAAAATTTTTAATACATAAAACTTCTTAACTTGATTAAATCATGACGTTAGAAATGAGTTCTAAGGGACGTGAACTTAGAGATTGTGCTGGAAAGTATGATGGTTCTATTAAGATCGAGTCTTGGCGTTAGCATAGTGCGGTGAGAAGGATTGTACGACTGTTAGTAAGTAATTTCGAGGACGAAATTATTTTTAAGGAGGGTAGAACTGTAACATCCTAGATTAGGGGTTATGCATTTGTGCATAATTCATGAGTAGTAGGTCTTGGCAGTGTTTGGAAATGAATTAAGGGTTTTTAAAATCCTAGGATGGAAGAGAAAGCTTTGGACAATTATTGGTTTTTAAGTTAAAAACAAGAAGTGATGTGGAAAAGTGGCAAGGGACGCCACCTAAGGTGCAAGGGTTATGGCATCAAGTGAAGTACTTTGAGGGAAGAGGTTCGAATCCCATTGTGTGCATTTTTGCTTAATTTTATGAAATAGCATGTTTATTTGTGAGATGTGGTGTGCATTTTTAGAACCTTGGAAATGTAAGGAAATGTATGGAAATGTAAGGAAATGTATGGAAATGTATGGAAATGTAAGGAAATGTATGGAAATGTATGGAAATGTATGGAAATATAAGGAAATGTAAGGAAATGTATGGAATGGAAATGTATGGAAATGTAAGGAAATGTATGGAAATGTATGGAAATGTATGGAAATGTATGGAAATGTAAGGAAATGTATGGAAATGTAAGGAAATGTAGAGAAATGTAAGGAAATGTAGGGAAATGTCCTGGAAATGTAAGAAATGATTGAGAAATGTTAAGTTTCAAAAAGAGGAAAGTGAACATTTTGGAAACTTGGAAATGTTAAGTTAAAAGAGGAAAGTGAACATTTTTGGAAACTAAGAAATATAAGGAAATGATTTGGAAATGATTCAAAAGAGGAAAGTAAACATTTCGGGAAACTTGGAAATGTAAGGAAATGTCAAGTTTAAAGAGCCAAACGAAAATTTTTGGAAACTTAGAAATGACTTAGAAATGTCGAGTTTTAAAGTTTAAAAGAGGAAATTAAGGCAAGGTGGCCTTAAGAGAAAAAGTATGTGAAATTTGACACACAAACAGGCTTGGAAAAGTGGCCTGAAGATACCGTTTAAAGCCCAGTGAGTGACGCCACTTAGGTGGATAATTTGGGCCTCGTATGGCCACAAGGAGTCCAATAAGAACAAGTTTAAATTCAGCTCATCAAGGGAATGGGGTGGACGGCATCTAGCTAAGGCTTTAAGTGATTTTTTATTTAATTACTTAAAGAGGAAGCAATGGACGGCAATAAGGACTCTTAAGGGAAGAGTTTAATTCTCTTTAAAATTCGGCTAAATAGGTGGATAAATGAAGAATTATTCTTTAATTAGGAGAATGAGGGAAGAGTGATTGCCAAGTAAGGGATTCTAAGTTAGTAAATTCGGTTATAAAAGGAAAAGAAGGCCATTCATTCATTCACTCTTCCTTTGCCAAATTTCTTAAGCATATTCTCCTCTCTCTGCCAAAATTCCTACAGTTTTATTCTTCTTCTTTTATTTTTGCCAAGCCAAAATACCTTGTGTTCTAACCGAATCCTCCATCTTTATTCTTCCTTCTCTTTTCTTTCTAAACCCTCCAAAAGCCGAAAGTTGTGAGAGCATCATTTAGCCATAGCCGAATCTCTGAAGGTTGAAGTGAAGGTGCAATCGATTCCTTCAAATAAGGGTAAGATCCAAGTTTGGTTTCCATTCTTTTATATTTTAGACTTATCAAAATTTAGGGACTAATTCCTATTATTAATCTTGGCCGAATCATGGAAGGAGAAGTTCTTTTCCCGAAGGTACACCATAGGCCGCGTGTTCCCTAGTCATTCGGTGAATTTCGAGATTTAAGATCCGTAAGGTAAGTGACTATGAATATTCGGCCAAGACCCTATTTTTGTAGTAGATATATTATTATGCGTTTTAAGCTAAAAACTAACCGATTCAAGGGATCTAGTGATTAGCCGACTTCAAAAGAGAAGAATATAAGTTTTTGGGATTTGATTTTTAATTCAAGCACAAATCCTACTAGGATTTGGATTTATGGTCAAATGGCTCTTTACTAAGTATTAAGTGATTGAATAAATGTAGAGATCTAAGATCTAAGGCATTAGATCAAGCTTTTCGGGATCTCAAGGAATTGCTAAGCGAAATAGGTGTGTACCCTACCCTAAGTTTTAATACGTTCATGGGTGTGTCCCCTACCCTAAGTTTTAATACGTTCATGGCTATGTTTTAAATTAAATGTGTTAATATGAAAGTGTAAGAATATGGCTAAGGTACCGTGTGTACCCCACACTAAATCTCAATAGATTTACGGTTTTAATTCATTATATGTGTTAATATGAAAGTGTAAGAATATGGCTAAGGTACTGTGTGTACCCTACTCTAAGTTTTAATATGTTCATGGCTATGTTTTAAATTAAATGTGCATGTTTATAAGAATGTGAATATGGCTAAGGTACCATACTATGGTACAAAGTACTAAGGTACGTTTCCTACTTCTACTAGGAATATGAATATATGTTATTTTTAACATGTGAAAAGTGATAAGAATGTGAATTAAGGCATGATTTTGCATATTGTGTATGAAATATGGGGGCATATGGGTTATATGAAAAGGGGAAGTGAATGTGGTAACCTAAGACCACAAACACGGTGACCTAAGACCGTGATATCTGAATGTGGTGACCTAAGACCACAGTAATCTGAATGTGGTGACCTAAGACCACAGAAATCTGAACGTGGTGACCTAAGACCACGAATGCGGTGACTAAGACCGCGATATGGAGTGTAGTGGAAGGAGGGTCGACTTAGTAGTCCCCACGGTGTGCAGGATGGTACGGGTGGTGTGTAGCGGATGGCATATAGGTTTGGGTTCGGGTTGCATCATATTGTTTAAATGCTTTATGAACATGTATGATATTGTATGCCTGAAATATTAAATTTTAGTGTTGGTTACACATTGAGTCTATTGACTCACCCCGTTGTGGGATTACTTTTCAGGTGACGACCAGTGATGGACCGGGCCGACAGATGCTTAGTGGAGGCCATGTGAAGTTCAAATTTCTTTTATTTGGACTATTTTACTTTAAGTATTTTGAATTTAAATTTTGGGAATTATTTGATGTAATAAGGCCTTAATAGAATTATTTTATTCTGTTTTTATTTACAAACTTTTATTTATTAAAAGATTAAGTAAATCTATTTTTAAAACAAAGCCCAAACATTTTGTCACCTAAAGTAAAGGATTTTTAACAATGAATTAAACTTGTTTTCAACTCAAGCCCAACCCAAAACGATCTTTCTTCCAAATCACACAAGTTTTTCCTAAGTAGCAAAAGAATTTGAAACGGTTTACACCGGGGAACATACCAGATCCGGTCAAGGCTCATGGGCCGGGTTTGGGGTGTTTCATTCTCTGTTGTCATTCCCATCAATAAGAGCAACGTTGGCTTCAATAGGGTCCTCATTGACTTCATTGTTGTCAGCAAGGGCAGTGTTGGTTTCAAGTAAGTCTTCATCTAGGTAAAACTCTTTTGAGCTCCTCCATTTGGATGCGAACTTATCCCAGACAGCTCTTGAGGGGAAGCGGACATCAAAACCCAATTGGTTCATATCCATATAGCAGGGTGCATCGAGGTCAACTTTGCGAGCATCAAAAGGGCTACCCACAACTTGGGTATGTAAAAGTATATTTGACTTGAGCTCTTGAGCAAGGTTACTCAAGTTCTCTAGAGTTTCCCTTTTGAATTCCTTTAAGGCTTCTGTTTGTTTCTGCTCTGACCTCGCCATAGCAGCTTTGTGTTCCTCAACAATTTGATTCATAGTAGCCTTGTGCTCTTCGGCCATTTTCTTCATATCAACATCCAAGGCTTCTTTCCTTTCTTTTTCAGTCGCAACCATCCTGAGATAGCTCATCATTTTTTACCTCAGCGATCCCGAATTGACTAGCGAGCCCATTATTTTGCTTATAGAGCTCTTCATTCTCCTCCCTCATCTTGAGGTATAGCTTGCAAATTCTCTCCAACTCTAACTTAGTTTCGTCGAGCTCCCTCTGGCTGGCCTCAACGTTACCAACAGTTTCACTAAGGCCTACGTTAACCATGGTAGCCTTAGCTAGCAAAACCTGTAATGATGAGGTAAGCATTGACAGTGGAGTCTTCTTCACACCACTAGAGGACTCAACCATACACATATGCTTATTTGCAGTCTTTGGTAAAGAAGCCTTGCACTTCTCAACCACTTCGCTGGGATTATAGGGAACTCTCACGTGCTCAGATGTCTGCGCCACAAGAATAGTTCACCATCCTCTTTAGCTAAAGATCCTTTAACAGGGGGTAAAGAAGAATGAATACAGGGACGAGTAGAATGAGGAGAACTACTATGAGCAGTAATCGAAAAACTCTCATAAGCCATAGATGGTGAGTTCGCCAGGGGAGAAGTAGGAGTTGCGACTATCATAGCAGAAAGCACAACATGATTTGCCTCCTTTTACGACGATGCTCTAGTCTTCCACTATATACCTTTTCTTTGCTGCTAATAACCATATTTACAGGCCTTACATCGGTTTTGCGCTTTTTGCGCATTGCCTTCAAAGAAGCTTGTAGGTCTATAGCTTAGTTAATTTCTCGGGATACACTGGTAGTTTCCTCTGAGCCACATTTAGAATCACGAGATGTGCTTGCACCACCAATAATTCCAGGGTCAGCAGGAGCGATTATCAAATTAATATTGGCACCACTTTCTTCGCGCGATGAGACTGTTGAGATCCAAGGGCGAAGTCTCATCTTATAGAAACTGTAAAAGAAGTTCCTGGGTTCCTCTTTGCGTCCTGTTAATATTAGACCCAAATCATCTTTGGCCACATAGAACCATGTCTGTTTTTCAAGTTTCACACCAACTGCCTCAGCCACTTCCCGATTGTCACCCTGCCTATACCTATTAGGGCTAAAACCCTCCAAACAATATCAAAACACATTCCTCGAGGTTGTAACATCTTCAACAACTAGGGGACTGCCAGTGCGAAGCCTTTCGATTTGGGTTGAACCATTCTCTATCATAATGCTTCGCTTAAACGACTGCATGTCCCTACTTGGTAAAGACTACACTGTTGGAAACCAAACTCATCGGCGAGCCTACATCTCACCATAATGTATTTCTCCCAATTTAGTCGAAGATTAGAACACCAGTTGGCAGTTATAGTTTCGAACTTTTTGCGAGGAGAAAAATAGTAGAAGCCCGACGAATTCCATCCGTTCTAGGCCTTCAACAGATATATGTGTTGGAAAGCCACTAGTTGTGGCATTTCATTGCATTGGCAATTGTAACACCCCTAACCTGTATCCTTTGCCGAACAACATTTCCAAACATTGATATAAACATAACATAATTCATTCATATACATGCATATCTTCCCTTAATCAAGCCCTCTAGGCCTTAGAAACATTTTAGAAACAATTTCTTACTAAATTAGAAACATTTAGAACATTTAGGAAAAAGTTAGAAATTTTAAACTACAGAGGTCACACGGTTGAGACACATGCCCGTGTCTCAGGCCGTGTAACAATCGAAATAGGGACACACGGCTATGTCCTAGCCCGTGTCAATGCCCATGTAACTCTATGAGTTGGTGTAACACCCTTAACCCGTATCCGTCGCCAGATTAGGGTTACGGGCATTTACCAATTAAAAATCCCGACTTTTGTTCAATAAATTAAATCATAGATAAACAAACTTATATAACGTTACCATATAAGCAACCGATTACATACAGAAAACATGCTTCATATACTTAACTAAATGTTTATTATATATTTTTATTTTATTGCAGCACAACATAAACAAACTTAAACCAAAGATGTGATATACATCTTACTATACTACACTTGCAAGGCCGAATATACATGGTATAAAATCCTCTTCATTATGGCCGAACAAACCATCACATTACATAACATCATGAGTCCAAATTTAAATGCTCAATAAACATTTATAAACATATAATCACTTGGCCAAATATACTAGGGCACACCTATGAAATTACATGTACATATCTCATACTAATTTCAAATATATCCAAACAATCAATTAAAAACAAGATACACGAAATTATGTTTGAATGCACATAATTGAACCAAAAGTTACTAATAAGTTTCAAACATTCATGTATATATGTAATATTTATAACCACATACACGATAATGGTCTTTAAATTCATGCTTATTTCACTATCTTCACAACAAAGATTTATATACTCAAGGATTATTAAGTTACAAACTAAACATATACTATATAACTAGTTCAAACACAGGAGTATAATCCATCCACTTCCTCATAATCAGTCTTCAATAACCAACCTAAAATGATTATAACATTTTCCTTAATCAAAATCGAACGATATTATCATGAAGAAGAAAACATGCATCAAGTCATCATCATCTCTCAAGCACATCATCCACGCATATTTCATCAAGGATAATTTCATACCATAATCTCAATTCATCCAAACAAAGCACACAACAGTTACATCAACGATAGGATATACCATCGAACCTTATCATTCAACAATTAGCCATTTTCGCATAGCTTAATTACGTTACCAACAAAACATCATTTAAACTCACATAACTAGCCTATACATGCCTTATATAAAAGAAAACTAGTTTAAAAGTACCAAAAAAGGAAGATAGTGTAGTTGACTTCACTGACGATCCTCCGAGCCCGTAGTTTGACCAAAATCTATAAAACAGATCATTGAACACACAGAGTAAGCTTACTAGCTTAGTAAGTCTTAAGCAACCACTATGTAACATTCAAGTATACAAGCATTTAAATAAACATTCTTAATATTACTCATTCATGACCTAATACTTAATTTACCAAAGCCGAATATCCCTTTTCACTGTATATAAGTCAACTTTCATTCCTTCACCACAATATATTATACATTAAATAGACAATCACATACATTTATGCATAAAGTGATACTTGTACAAATACTTATCTTTTTTATGCTTTTCTATAACCAATTCACTCATAGTATACATTATAATCGACTTCCATCTCTCATATACATATCACTTTCTTTCATCATTTCATTTACTCATCATCAAGCATATATTCATAACATTAAAGTATGTTAATACATACCTCATAGTTGAATTCTCTAATTTTGCTTTCGTAACTTAGAATTTCTATGATTTGATCCATAACTTTACCATTTTCAATTTAACTAGAATTCGGAAATCGAAAACTCACCAGCATATAACAAGCTGAGCACTAATTCGAACCGCATATACCGGCACATTGCCTGCTAGACTTGAAGTCTGAAATTTAAAACACCGGCATATAGCCTGCTAGGCATTAAGCCCGATATATTCACCGGCACGAGGCCTGCTAGGCATTAAGCCCGATATATTCACCGTCACGAGGCCTGCTAGGCATTAAGCCTGAAATAGATCACCGGCACAAGGCCTGCTAAGCTCGAAGCCCGAATTAAATCACCACTTTTACATTTCCATACACATCACGTAGTGCTAAAATCACAACCATCTCATATACTTCATATTATTTTCACATATTAAACCAAATATGCATTTTCATATCACATTAACAAAATATATTCAATACAATTTAATACCTTAACATTCTTTAACACATGAATTTATATCCAAAATTAACATATATTGTCATTTGACATATTCATAACTAACTCTTTAATATACTTTTGCTTAAGGACTTACCTCATTGTCGATTTTACCGTATAAACCTATTATTCGATAACCTTTGTCCATCCCCGATCCAAACTGCTTTTTCTTTGTTCTTGATCTAAACACATTAAAATTTAGCTCATTCAAGTACATTTCATCTCAATTTAGTCCCTAAGCACATAAATAGGAAAATTACCATTTTACCCCTACTATTTCACATTTTTACAATTTAGTCCTATTTGCATAAAACACAAAATACACAAAATTTCTCAATACTACTCAAGGGCCGAATATATATAGGGACTACACAAGCCCATTTCTTTCATTTATTTTGCAAATAAGCCCCTCTAAAAATTTATTTTTACAAATTAACCCTAAATACTAAATTTCTCCAAAACTTCCAATACAAAATATACTAATCTTTAACATATCTTTAATATAAAATCATAAAACATCAAAAACCACAAGAACATAGCATTGGTCAAACATCAAGCATGCTTATTTTTAAAAATTCTAACATGGGTCAGCTACGGTTCGAAGCAACGATCTCAAAAACGTAAAAATTAACAAAAACCGACTAAAAACTCACCTTGAATTTTAGCCTAGAATTGTCGAAATTTCAAAGGAATTCAAAGCTTTCTTCCTTCGCCCACATTCGGCCAAGGAGAAAACAAAAAGATGATGGCTTATTTTATGACATTTTAGCATATATTAAGTTATTTAACTAATTACTTATTTAACCTTATAACATAAAATAAAACTATTATATAACTTAAGGTTAGTTATGACAAATGCCACCCACTAACTTAAAAATGGGCCAATTGCCTTTTTAATGCCTCACTTTAAAATGCCATCATCAAATAGGCACTTTTCACTATAGCATGCAACTTTTACGCTTTACGCAATTTAGTCCTTTTTGTTAAATTAAACACTTAAACGATAAAATTTTTCTACGAAACTTTCACACACATTAATTCACATATAGTAAGCACAAAATATAATATTTAAATATTTCTTGGACTCGGATTCGTGGTCCCAAAACCACTGTTTTGATTAGGGTCAAATTCGGTCTATTACAGTTGGGTCACACAGCCAAGCCATATGCCCGTGTACCAAGCTGTTTAACACTCGAAATGGCATCACACGCTCGTGTGCCTTGCCATGTGCTAGGCTGTGTAACTGTTTGACATGCAACCTTTAAAACCTACAGGGGATACACGGTCGTGTTGCATGGCCGTATGTCACACACAGCTAAGGTACACGCCCGTGTCTTAGGCCGTGTGGACAAGAAATTGGCCAAAATTAAGCCATTTCCTTCACCCGCTTCAAGCATGTACCTAAACACAATTTGCACATATGACCAAGGCATCAAGACATACCCAAACATGCATAAAATGACCAATTCACTATGCCATTAATCCATCCAACTAATATGCCAATAAGGCACCTCAATCAAAATCAAACTAACATACCTAAACTATTGCATAATTGAGCATAATTCATACAAACACGTCTAGCTCATATCCATCTCAAAACATAACCTAACTTGGCCACATTGCAAACATACCATCACTTACCAATTTGGTCATTAAAACATGTATCAACTTAACCATATTATCAAACATCAACAAGATGCCATAAGTACCAAAAGTGAGCCAACCATAATTACATATACATGCTAAAATCAACCATTAGCATTCAACCCAAACTTTAAACATCAATCCACCTATACATGCCATTATAACATTGGCCTAAACATCAAAAACTGCCGATATAATTGTTGGATAGTGTGATAGGTTTCTGACGAGCTTCCAAACTGATCGAGCTTCCGATAATCTAAAAAACATAGGAAAGAAAACTACATAAGCATATAATGCTTTGTAAGTTCGTATAACATGAACATAACTTACCATTTCAATGCATAACTTTAAAATTAAACATGATACAATCCAACCAATAGCTTGGTACAAGCCTAAGCATCATCAACAAAAATTGTTAGTACATTAACACGTAATTCACTTGAATTATCACATGGTAAGGTAAATTCACATGAACATAATGCCATTGAATTCATACTTTCCATAAACATAAATATACATTCATAAATCATTATCATTTCATACCTTTACATAGGTCCATAACATAGCCATTGGAACATTTGTCATTCTTTCCCTTTTCATGGCCATTGAACCACTTAGAATAATATATAATACGCGGGAAAGCTCACACAAAGTGTGTTAAAAATACGGTCGAAACCATTCCTTTTCCTTTACATCGTTGCTCACTTGAGCCATAAAATGGGTCTGCTCACACAAGTTGATGGTCGAATGTAAGCTACACGATGCCCCTCATACAAGCTGATGAGTATCCGCAACAAATGCTAGAACTCAGCCATCGGTAGGACATTCAGACCAACACCCGAAACATGGTAACCCTAATGACATGTCATTTGTATCCTATATATTCCTAAGGTTCAAACGGGGCTCGATAATCGTCGTAATGTCGTTGGATTTCCATCATTCATTTACATGATAAATAACACAATAACATATATATCAAAATAAAATTAAAATGTTATTTAAACATACGAACTTACCTCGATTACAAAGATGTTGAAACAAAATCAACTAATTCGAAGCTTTAGCTTTTCCTTGATCTACATTCGTACGAGGTTTATCTTGATTTAAATAAAAGAAAATTCAATCCATTTAATATTCATACTATTCAATTTAGTCCAAAATTCATACTTTTGCAAATTTACACTTTTACCCTTAATATTTTAACTTCTTTATAATTTAGTCCTTAAGCTCGTAAATGGAAATTTATGCAATTTCATCCTCATTTCATGCTAACCTATTTACCTAGGGACTCATATAAACTCATACAAACAATCATTTCACAAATTTATCATGATATTTTGCTACTTTTACAAATAAGTCCTTAAATGATAATTTCATCAAAAATCACTTTACAAAACTTGTTTATTTAACAATAAGGACTCATAATATTTCATTAAACATCAAGAATCATGCAAACATGTTCATGGAAAAACCTTAATCCTTTAACAGATTTGCAAATTAGTCCTTGGGCTAGCTAGATTAAGCTATAACGATCTTGAAAATATAAAAATCATTAAAATGGAATAAAAAAATCATTCCATGCAAGTGAAGGGAGTTGGCCGAATGTTTCAAGCCCTAAAATGGTGTCTTTTTTGTTCTTCAAAATCAGTGGAGAAACAATGTAGAAGATGATACAATTTTGTTTCATTTTACTATTATTTAATTATTAAATTACCTAATTAACCTTACTTAAAAACTTTGGAATTCACTTGAGTTGTGCCCATATTTGTCCACTATTTTTATGAATGGTAAAATTACAATTTAAATCCATCCACATTAAGGTTTCATAACAAATTGGCCATTTTAACTATTAGAAATCTACTTTTACACTTTTACGATTTGATCTTTTTTTCTTAATTAAGCATACAAATGTTAAAATTTCATAACGAAATTTTTATCTGACCTTATTAATATTTCGTAGACACTAAAATAATAATAAAATAAAAATTTACTCACTGGATTTGTGGTCCCAAAACCTCTATTTCTATTTCACTGAAAACGGGTTGTTATAATAGCGGTCGATGAAGTAAGCCACCGCGATCCACCAAGAAAACCTACAAAGTTGACCAGGAGTGATACTGTACTCTCGAAGAAGATGATAGAAGAACTGGTTTAGGGGCAAATGGAATCCGGTTTCTAGAGCGTGGAGTGGGAGCAAAAAGTTGTTGCCACTGGTGTCGCTCAACCTATGTGGCCCATCAAGAACGAAAAAGTCATAACCAAAGTTGAGGGGTTTGAATCCCTTACACGACCAAAGCTTGAGTCATCTATTCTTTTTTTATGGTGCAGATGCAGAAGTTGGCTTCTACAGGGACCCTCGATGCACGCTCTCGTGGTGGATAGCTGAGAATTATTCTTCCACCAGCTAGAGGTGTTCATGGGCCCAGGGCCCAATCGAAATTTGAGAGGGTTTGGGCAAAATTATAAGCCCGAAAAATAGGCTTAGACAAAAAATAAGGCCCGCTTAAAAAATGGGCCGGGCCTCGAGTAAGGTATTTTTGGCCTGGGCCCGGCCCGAATTCACTAAATGACAAAAAAATCTACTATTTTTTTTTATTTTTGAATGTTATTTTCTTGTTGTTTTCTCCCTATTTTGCTACTATATTACTATTATGTTGCTACTATTTTGTTGTTATTGATTAAATATTGTATAAAACTTATGTTATTGTTAATTTTGTTATTATTTTAAAGGCATTTGTTAATTTTATTATTATTTTAGAGATATTTGCTTGTTAAGTTACATCTATCTTAATGTTATTTAAGTCTACATATTTTTTTAAAATTTATTTTCAATTTGTTGAGAAATATTTATTTTGATTTTTTTTAGTATTTTTGATGTATTATATATATTTAAAAATTATATAAAAATTTAATACGGGCGGGCTGAGCTGGGCCCAAGTGTTAGCATTTTTATATGGGTCGGGCTTGAAAAAAAATTAGGCTCATTTTTTGGGCCCAGCCTGACCTGAGCCGGATGAATGGGCCTAAATTTTTAGTTGAGCCCAACTCAAACTCGGCGTGACCCGACTCATGAATACCTCTATCACCTGCCCCTCTCATCCTTGACATAGTTTCGATAAAAAAAAAAAAAAAGAGAGAAGAAAGCTAAAAGCTGAGACGAAGAAATTAACAATATTTACCTTAAAAAAAACCTCAATTGAACCTGCTTGCAAAAAGTGTCAAATTTGTGAGTTTAGGGCTCCTGAAAACCCCCTTTTTAAACAAGTTTCTCTCCCTCACGTTTTGACGATTCAAATAACCGAAAAGCACCAACAACCAGATGCAGACAAACGTGATCCACCTGTACACGTGGTGAGACTAAATGTCATGCTTTAGTGGTCGCTGTGTATTTAACAAATTGTATAAAAGCGATGTGATAGCTCTAAGAAGGGTCACTTTATAACCCTTGTTAAATTCAATAGAAAAACTATATTATTATGTATTTATGATCACTAATCTAAAATTTAGGTAAAGCTTGGATCGCTTACTCACAACTCAACTGAGCCCTACCAAATAAATACATGCAGGTCTTATAGTGGGGATTCACTAGAAGGGCTCGCAAGAAAAATTTGCCATCCCAATTCGCATATACTAAAGAGTTTGCATAAGAGGGCTATGAAATCACGTAGGTAGACTAAAATAGTACTGGTGTCCAATATGCATAAAACCTACTAAGAATGTAAATTCTAAACAAAATGCAAGCTTAAAAAAAAGTGTGTAAAGGAAAACAAGTCCAATTATTGCTGAAGGTGGCCATGGTTTGATTTCCTTCTATCTCTCTCCCCCTCTTTTTATCGTTATGTAATAATTTATTTTCTCTGAATTTTATAGGGTTTGTTAGTTGTTGTTTAAAGAAATCAATAAATAGGAAGAGAAAGAGAATTCCAAAAGCACGAACTTCTGTTTGTCTTTCATGGGCATTTCCTAGATTCCTTGAATCATTTCAGAAGAGTGTCCAAAATCATTTTTTAAGGCGAGCCCCTTCTTCTTCTTTGTTTAATTTTGTGACGTATTTGCTAAATGGATTCATGGATTTATATCTTTTGTTTAATTTTAAGATCCCATTACTCATCTGGGCTTTATTGGTTTATGTGTTTAAGTAACGTTTTATCCTTGCTTAATTCAATGATTAATATATCGTGTTCCTGTTTTGCCTGTTCTATCTATTTTTCTTTCTTTTATTGCCAGAATTTAGATGAGTTATATGTGATTTTAACCAATTTGTATACATTTGACATGTAAAAAATATTATACTTTTATTTTTATTTTGCATTCAACAAAAGTGAACTATCAAGCATGGCCTGATTTTGAATGGTTGGAATCAGAAAATTGTATTTGCATGATATATACGGAGAATGAGAAGTTGGGGGGAACAGCTGCGCCTGCAATGTGTATGTAAAATTGTCCCTGGTTGAAGCTATTTGAAACATGAGAAATTTTTGTTTATAAACTCCATCGCTTCAATCTAATTAGATACCAGAAATAGTGTTTTGGCTGGTTTTTGTGCAACTGGATAGCGTTTCTGCTGTTCGTGCTTGTAATCGGCAAGGAAGAATATCCTTGTTCAATAATTTTGTGGGGAGAAGAGGTTTATTTAGTTAAAATAGTTAGTATTGTAGTTTGCAAGAATCGAGAATTGTGATTTAGATGAGCAGGTAGTATAAAAGCTTCTTTTATCTGTGTTGATCTGTAGCCAATTTTAACAATACCAGTGTTGTAGTTGACTTACAAATGTTAGCAACTGAGATGTGGTCATGTTTCTGCTCTGTTTTGTTACAGTCTGTAAAGTTGAACAAATATAAAAGGTTTATTTATCATCAGAGCAAAATCGAATTTTAGTTCTGGGTTTTTGGTTTCCTTCTTGAAGGTTCAGGAATGGAAGGGATACAGAATCCTGACAATCATATGACATCAGCTGCTGCTTTTGTGGAAGGGGGAATCCAGGATGCCTGTGATGATGCTTGCAGCATATGCCTCGAGGAGTTTTCCAAACGTGATCCTTCAACAGTAAGGCCTAAGATCACAAATTCTTTTTTTACTAACCCCTTTTGTTTGGTGATGCGGATTTCATGCACTATTTTCCTTGTCTTATTTTGCGTGGAAATATCTCAATATGAATTCCTTCCTATCTTTGCTTGCAGGTGACTAATTGCAAGCATGAGTTTCACCTCCAATGCATTCTTGAATGGTATGTTTCATGTAAATCTCAAAATATTTATGCTTTCACTCTATTAGAATTATTGCAGTTATTGTATATGTTTTTCTTGAGACTCTTTATTTTCACTTATGTTTTCTTTTCCCTTTATTTGATTCAGTACGCATTTGTTATATATCAGAATTCCTTCTTTTCCCTACATTGACTGTCAATGAATTGTCTGAAACATTGATCATAGCTCAGTGGGGGAGAGGAGACTGGAAGTGAACAAAGGGTAAGGAGTCATGTGTGACTGGAAAACAAAGAAAAGATCAACATCTAGAAAGGACATGGACCAATTATGCTTTATATACTGGACATTAAAAATCTGAATTTTATGTCACAAGATCAGAATCTACTTGGAAATATTTGTATTTGACATAATTACATGGTATGATTTTGTGATTGTATGATACTTTTGATTATGACATGATTTAGATGAATCTGATTTTGACATCACTATTGCATCATTCATAGTTCCATGTTTTTATTCCTTTGATGACAATAATGGTGGTTAAATTTGTCTAGTTATGTTCTGATAGTTACTAACTTTACAAACTCATCTACTCCTTTTATATATATATTCTAACTTTCATCCCTTCTTGTTAGTTTTACATTGCAGATGCTATAACCTGTACATTGGTTGATGAATATGTCTTGCTTCTTCTTTTGATCTTCTGGTTTTTGTTCAACTTCAAGCCATTAATATTTGATGTTTGCTTTTCTTCTTGGATGAAACTAGAGTGTTAAAGACTTTGGTATATCTCTTGTATAACCACCAATGGAATGTCATACCTATGTTTATAACAAATCAAGCATCAATTGAGAGTGGTGATAACTCTTTTTTTTTTTTTTCAGAGGAATAATGAAACAGATTAGGATTTATATTACTTAGCTAATTCATCATCTTGTTTATTACCATTTACTGAGTTGCATGAATAATTTGCTTATTTGGCAACAATATTTTGGTATTTAAGTTGTATTTTGAAAGCATGCATTCATGAAAGGAAGTGATAATGGAACAAAGCTTAAATTTAACACTAGTAATTTTTTTAGGTGCCAGAGAAGCTCGCAATGTCCAATGTGCTGGCAAGCCATTAGCTTGAAGGACCCTACAAGGTTTTTCTTTTATACACACATATTTTTACTTTGAAATATTTTCTCATCGTAACATCCATGGAGTTACCTAATAATGTGTTCCAATGGGGGCAGTCAAGAATTGCTTCAAGTAGTCGAAAGGGAAAGGAGATTTAGGGTTACTCCGTCAAGAAATACCACAATATTTCACCATCCCACCCTTGATGATTTTGGATTGCAACATGTATGCTGCCTACAAGTGCTTCCTGGAATATTTGGTTTACTATTGTTGTGATAAACTTTATGCCATTCATTCATCAAATGGGATTTACACAATTTTTACATCATAATGCTGTTACCGGTTGGTGTAAATTATCCTGAACTTGAGGAGCATATTATTCGGCACTTGGCTGCTGCTGCTGCAGTGGGAAGGGCCCACCACACTGGTAGGAGGGATGGCAAGAGAAGACCATCAGGTCATAGTCATCCACGCTTCTTGGTATTTTCTGCTCATCCCGGTTCACAGCATTCTGGTTCTGGATCGTCATCTCTGACTCCAATAGCTGGGGAAACAGAAGCAGCTGCAGTCAGCGTTGCTAGTCCATCTACTCCACCATCGTCCAGAGGAGACGATTTATCCCAACGGTTATCACCACTTCCTTCTAGTCAAAATACATCTACCTCAGGATCCACTGTCATTCCAGTGAATAGATGAGGATTTTCCTTCAATAATCGGTATTTTATGACTTATTTTCATGTTTTTTCCTGCATTTTAATTTTAATACACGTTACCTATCTAGTATTTTTTGTTTCTTTGCAGTAGTGCTTCCTAGTCATTTTTTAATTGTGCATGTATCATCTTGTTGATTATTTATCTTTGTCTATAGAAGCACTTCATGGAATTCCTCATCACCAAATCAAACACGAACGCGTCCATCAGAGTTTCAATCATTTTCAGAATCTTTGAAATCCAGAATTAATGCAGTGTCCTTGAGGTACAGTGGAAAAGTCGGCAATCCCTTGAACTTAATGCATGCATCCTTTTCCTCATATGTTACTAATTTGTTTTTAAAACCTCTGGAATTAAAGATATAAAGAGTCAATCTAGAAGAGTACCAGAAGCTTGAAGGAGAGCTGGTTCTCACGCAACTCTTCTATGCCTGATATCCGGAATGAAGCTCGGAGAGAAGCAAGTGCAGGAATTGCTGGTGTGTCTCAGATGATGGAGCATCTGGACACCACTGAAAATAATAGAAAAAACCAAGCATATTTGTCACATCATTCAGCTGGATCCTCCATTACAGAGCTAGACAACGAACATAATGCAGGGACCCGTGGAGATAACCCTCTAAGTATTAGCCCTTCACATGCTTCGCGTGCTGCAAATTCCCTTTCTAATTGAATAACGAAAAGTTATTTCGGCAAATTGCATCTATCCACAGCATTTCATCTTTGTAGGTCAGTCATCATGTTTGCATTTATATTATTACTCAGGCATCAGAACGAAAACAGTTAATTTGCTTCCACCATCCCACTTACTATCCAGAGGCTGCCTGTATCAATCTTTTAACGGTTCTTACACTTGTATCAGGCTAGTACTGAGCCATAGGCGACACTCGTGAAGAAATTTCCTGTGTTGACCTAACTTGTAGCATTTTTTTTAACCTGGCGCACAGTAGTCTCTCTAGTGATCACAGCCGAATCCATAGCACCTTTCAGCAGATTTATCTCTGTTGTATTATAGCGTTAATCTTTGAAATATATTCAACACACTTCTGTTGCATTTCCAGGTTGTCGATATCGTTTCTCTGGAAATGACATACTGCGGGAAAGATGCCTTTGCATTTCAGGGCAGGTGATTTGCATTTGCGTCCGGAGAAATTCATGATGATTGCGGTCTTGAATCTAAATAAACCGAGAGGAAGTCTGAGAAATAGCTTCAATCTGACCAGAATTTTTTTCTATATCATATATGTGTATATATCTATATGTACTTTTATGCGTGAAATATTTTCTGATTGAGCGCACGTTACTGTATTTAAATAATGTCTGGATGGCTGATTTAAAATATCCTTAATACTCATTGCAATTTGAGAAAGAAAATGTGTTGTTTTCCCATGTTGCTGTTGACATCAACGACGGTGTAACTGTGCACTAATGGGGATGGCCAATAATTTCAGAGGAAATTCTAATTTATAAAACAATTTAATTTGTATAAAATAAGTTAAAATCTCTTTCCACCTCAAAAATTTTAATTTTAATTTTATTTTAAGAATAATATTTGATGCATCGTCAATGCAATAATAAATAATACATCATTGGAGATCTGATGCAAACAAAAGTCTCAATGAATAATAACAAGATATCATCATTAAATAAAATAAAAATTGTAAATTTATGAATAAATACTAATAAATTTATTTTGCATAATTAAATATCAATTAATTATAATTATTACAAATAAATATTAATCACTTATCAACATATTTTGATTAGTCACAAAATGACTAGCAATATCTATGATGACCAACTTTGACTTTGGTTTATTTTAGTGTTTTAAATTGAGAAAAAAATAGAGGGAAAACACCCCCACTTAGCCTTGTTGTAGCTTGTCACCATGGAAGAAGAGAAAAATTTCCCATTTTTTTTTCTTCACCATTTTCTCCAATCTTTAGAAAAATCTTAATATCCACTTTGATTTGTTGTAATAACTTAGAAAGTTATCACTAGAACTTATTTCCACCATCAACCTTTCAAATTTTAGCCTAAATTTGGACAAGTTTTATAAGAGAAGTTGAAGTTAGAGAGAAGAAGCCTCAATAAGGTAAGTGTTGAGTAATTTTGTCTCGTATCCTATCAACATGGTTATTCGGGTATTTATGCTATCACAGCTCACGACCTGACTATAACACCCCTTACCCGTGTCCGATGCCGTGACAGGGTACGAGGCATTATTGTACTTAACCTTACTTGAACATGTATTATCGGGCTATAAAATTTTGTTCCGACTTAAAACTTTTCCTTCTTAATCATAACATGCATATTATAGGCCCACGAGGCCTTAAACACCCATCCAGATGATTTCGGAGTTCAACCGAAAACTTTTGTACTTTTTGAAAATTTTTGCCTAGACAGGGCCACACGCCCGTGTTATCCAAGGGACACGCCCGTGTGCCCCTAAGACATGCCCGTGTTCTCCACCAGTGGTCGAAACTGACTTATTTCACACGGCTGAGCACACGCCTGTGTCTACAACCCGTGTCCTTCACACGGCCTAGACACGCCCGTGTCCTCTGCCCATGGAGCTCTTTGTTTATGACGTCATCACACCCTTAATAGCACACAGCTAGGGCACACGCCCGTGTGACGAATCGTATTATAGTAAATTAGTGCAGGGGACACACGACCTCTTAACACACCCATGGGGCTGGCCGTGCACGCCCGTGTGTCTACTCGTGTGGACAGTATGAGGCTATTTTCCAAGCCAATTGCCACCCTGAAACATCAACACACTTTTACCAACTCAAGCAATACATAACATAGTATTTATACACTATGCATAACCCTCGAAACATCACTTGTAGAATTCATAAAACTCTTCATCAATAAGATATGGAACATAACAATATTAGCCAATTTCTTTGGCTATACACATAAAAAGAATGCATAATCCTAATAGCCAAGCCTTTAACTCACAATATGACATAACTCAAAATGATCAAACTCCTATACATGCCAAACTCAAACTAAATCAACTTCACAATACCAAAATAGTGGTAGATAGTGTGATCCGAGCTCCAACGTTCTTCGATCCCCGAGCTAGCTTGGCGATACTACATGGAAAAAGGAAAAAGAGAAGTAAGCATAAAGCTTAGTAAGTTTGCATGAAACTTATATATTAACATCTTTACTCAATTAAATTCAATTCATCTTATGAAATAAGAATAATATAATCTCTAGTGCTTAAGCATACTTACTCATACTTACTCTTACCCTTTACATGTCATAATATGATTTCATAACTTGTATTTTTACTCATGGTACCTGTATCACTCAATCACATGGTTTAGCACTTTTTCTAATATGAACATAAACTCATCTCACTATCTTTCTTAACTTATTAAATCGCATTATCATCTTATATAGCTTAACTTGTTATCCTCTTTACTTATTTAGCTCTTTTGTGCCTTTATACACTTAGCTCTTTTGTTAACTCTTTCACTCTTGGCTCTTTTCCCCGTTGAATTACTTGGAATACCAGAGGATACTCAATCTCATCAAACATGTTTCTTGATGCCAATGTCATATCCCAAATATGGTATTACATGGGATCGCCTCTTAGTGCCAATATTATATCCCAGATATGATCTTACACGGGCTTCCTTAGCTTGATGTCGATGCCATGTGCCAGACATGGACGATGCCATGTGCTAGACATGGACTTACACGAGACCTTCTTTAAATGGTGTCGATGCCATGCGTCAGACATGGACTTACACGAGACCTTCCTTAAATGGTGTCGATGCCATGCGTCAGACATGGACTTACACGAGACCTTCCTTAAATGGTGTCGAGGCCATGTCCTAGACATGGTCTTACACGAGACCTTCCTTATTCGATGCTGATGCCATATCCCAGACATGGTCTTACATAGGATGTACGTTCAGTGCTGATGCCATATCCCAGACATGGTCTTACACGGGACCTACATTCCTTGATGTCGATGCCATGTCCGAGACATGGTCTTACACGGGCTTTTCTTGTCTCACGTTATGACATAGGTATCCTCGTTATTCCAAGACTTAAACCGGGACTTTCATTTATTTGTTCTCATTGATTTTCTTATTAAGGCATTATTAATCATCTTCATGAAAATAATGTACATTAAATAACATAGTAAGTAATGATAATACATATGAAACCTTAAATTCATACAAACTTGCCTCGGTTTTGATCCGGGCTTCTTGTTTGTTGATCTATAATAACAATTTAACTTGTTTAATGCTTACATTGACTAAATTGACTCATATTTTACTTTGGCAAAAATTATATTTTTTCCCCTAAACTTTATCATAATTACACTTTTTCCCCTAGGCTCGTAAAATGATTTTCATTCAACTTTCTTGCATTTCAAGCCTAGCCGAATCATATTCTAAACTATAACAACATTCAATTTCCACTATTTCACTCATGTATGACCATTTCTACAACTTTTACAATTTGGTCATGAAAATCACTTAGAAAAAGATGTTTATGATACATCAAACTTTCATATTCTTCCATAAAACATCAAAATACATGCATATCATACATGGGTAAATTTTTGAACATAAACCCTGGCTCAAAATATAGCTAGAAATAGCTAAACTGGGCTACGAGGATCTCAAAAATATAAAGAACATTAAAAACGGGGCTAAGATGCACTTACTATCAAGGTTGAAAGTTGAAAAAACCCTAGCTATGTCTTCTTTGTGATTTTCGGCCAAGCGGGAGGAATATGGACACCATTTTTGACTTATTTTCCCTTTTAATTCTTTTATTAACCAAATGACAAAAATGCCCTTAATGATCCTTTCTTGAGATTTTTCCTTCCCATGTCCATTTCTGTCCATCTTAAGTAATAATGGTCTAATTGCTAAATAAGGACCTCTAGTAATTTTTATAATTCTATTTCATACTTAAATCTTCTAGAATCTCATATTTTCTAGTCCTTGCAATTTAGTCCTAATGGACAATTTATTCACTAATTCATAAAATTCCTTCATGAATTTTTCACACAATCATGCAAATACCTCATAAGCCTTATAAAATCATTTAAACACATATTTCTTCTTCGAATTTGTGGTCTCGCACCACTATTCCGACTAGGCCCTAAGTCGGGCTGTTACAATTCTCCCCCTTAGGGATTTTGTCCCCGAAAATTTTACCTAAAAAAGGTTTGGGTACTGATTCCTCATAGCCTCCTCGGGCTCTTACGTAGCCTCTTCTACCCATGTCTCTGCCATAAGACTTTCACAAGACCTATATTTTTATTCCTTAATTGCTTGACTTCCTGGGCTAGAATCTTAACTGGTTCCTCACCATAAGTCATGTCGGGTTGTATCTTAACCTCTATCGGTGTAATCACATGCGAGGGGTCTGATCGGTAGCGTTACAACACAGACACATGAAATACATCATGAATCTTTTCTAACTCAGATGGCAAAGCCAATCGATAGGCTACCGGCCCTATCCTCTCAATGATCTCATACGATCCGATAAAACGTGGACTCAATTTGCCTTTCTGGCTGAATCTAAGAACTTTTCTCCTTGGCGACACTTTTAAGAACACTCTATCACCGACTTGATACTCAATCTCTTTTCTTCTTAAATCCGAGTGGGATTTTTGTCGATCAGAAGCAGCTTTTAAGCAATCTCGAATCACCTTTACTTTTTCTTTGATTTCTCTAACCAAGTCAACCCCGTGAATCTGGTTTTCCTTAAGCTCAGTCCAATATAAAGGTGTTCGACACTTACGCCCATATAAAGCCTCATAAGGTGCCATTTTCAAACTCGACTGGAAACTGTTGTTATAGGCGAATTCCACCAAAGGTAAGTATTTCTCCCAGCTGCCCTGAAACTCAAGAATACAACACCATAGCATATCTTCAAGTACTTGTATTACTCTCTTCGACTATCCGTCTGTTTGGGGGTGAAAAACTGTACTAAAACTCAACTTTGTGCCTAAGGCCTCTTGCAACTTTTTCCAAAATCTGGACGTAAATCTCATATCTCTATCCGATATAATTGATAAAGGCACTCCATGAAGCCTTACTATCTCCGAAACGTACAAGTTTGCCAACTTATCAAGTGAGTAGTCATCTCATACAGGTATGAAATGGGCTAACTTTGTAAGTCTATTGACTACAACCCATACAGCATCTTTCTTACTCAGTGTCAACGGCAAACCTGTTACAAAATCCATGGTATCTCGGACTCACTTCTACTCGGGTACTATAATAGGTTGAAGCAAACCCGAAGGTACTTGGAGTTCGGCCTTTTTTTGCTGACAAATCAAGCATTTTGAAACAAACTTGGAAATATCTTTCTTCATACCCGGCCACCAGTACCATTTCTTCAAATCATTATACATCTTGGTGCTACCCGGATGTACAGATAAGCATCCGCTATGTGCCTCATACAAAACTTTACGAATGAGCTCATCGTTCCTCGGTACACATACTCGGTCCCTGAACATTATACATCCGTTTGAATTGATCCAAAAATCAGATTCAACACTTGACTCGCATTGAACTCTTCTAACTTGCAAGTCGCTGTCATTTTTCTAAGCCTCATAGATTTCTTGAAGGAACATTGGTCTAGCCCTTAACTCAGCTAGAATAGAACCATCGTCAGACAAAGTCATCTGTGCATTTATAGCTCTCAAAGAAAATAAGGATTTTCTACTTAAAGTACCAGCGACTACGTTCGTCTTCCCCAGATGGTAATTGATGACCAACTCATTATCTTTTATCAACTCTAACCATCTCTGTTGCCTTAAATTCAATTCCTTTTGAGTCATCAAATACTTGAAACTTTTATGATCGGTGAATATCCGACATTTTTCACCATACAAATGGTGTCTCCAAATATTCAATGCAAAAACAATAGCAGCCAACTCTAAATCATGCGTCGGGTAATTTTTCTCATGTGGCTTTAGCTGTATGAAGGCATACGCTATCACCTTGCCTTCTTGTATAAGTACACAACCCAATCCGTTTAAGGATGCATCGCTGTAGATCACAAATTCTTTTCCCGACTCAGGTTGTACTAGAACTTGAGCCTCTTTCAACATTGCCTTTAATTTCTCAAAACTCTGTTGGCACTTTTTCGTCCATTCAAACTTCACATTTTTCTATAGCAGTTTCATCATTGGAGTCACTATCATGGAAAACCCCTTGATGAACCGCATATATTAGCCAACTAAGCCCAAAAAACTTCTAACTTTGGATACATTTTTCGGGGGTTTCCAATCAACAATGGTTGAGATATTACTTGGGTCAACTCGGACTCCATCTCCCGAGACAATATGTCCCAGAAATCCAACTTCCTTGAGCTAAAATTCACTTTTGCTGAACTTGGTGTACAATTGATTTTCTCGTAGAATATGTAAAATCGTCCTTAAGTGCTCAGCATGCTCAGGCTCATCTCGGGAATATATCAATTTATAATCAATAAAAACAACTATAAATTTATCTAGATATGGTCGAAAGACGTGGTTCATTAGATCCATAAACATTGTCGGGGCATTAGTTAAACCAAAAGGCATGGCTAAAAATTCATAGTGCCCATACCTCATCCGCAATGCAGTCTTCGGCACATCTGAGTCTTTTACTCTCAACTGATAATATCCCGACCTCAATTATATCTTGGAGAACATAGTGGCTCCCTTCAATTGATCAAAAAAATCATCGATCCTTGACAATGGGTACTTGTTCTTCACTGTTACTTTATTAAGCTGTCGTAATCTATGCATAATCTCATGGAGCCATCTTTCTTTTTTTTCACAAATAATACTAGAGCACCCCATGGAGAACAACTTGGTCTAGAAAAACCTTTGTCCGTCAACTCTTGTAACTGTGCCTTCAGTTCCTTCAACTCCATTGGAGCCATTCTGTAAGGAGCAATCGATATCGGTATAGTATTAGGAGCTAACTCAATACCAAATTCAACCTCTCTAACCAGAGGCAATTCTGACAATTCCTCAGGAAAGACATCTGGGTACTCATATACTATCGGTACTAATTCAATCTTTAACTTGGTTTCTTTGGTATTCATCACAAAGGTAAGATAAGCCTCATACCCTTTTCTTATATACCTCTGAGCCGACATGTGAGAGATCACTATCGGCGATCTGTCTTGTTCATCTGATTCAACACGAAGAGTGTCCCCATTTTTACATCTCAACTCAATATATTTATTTCCACAATTTACTATCACATCATGAGTGGTTAACCAGTCCATACCAAGAATAATGTCAAATTCTTCAAATGGAAATAACATAAGATTTACCTTAAAATAATGACCTCTAATAATCAATGGGCACTCTTTGCATACTTTATCTACTAATACACTTTTGCCTAGTGGATTAGACACTTTTATCACAAACTCTGTAGACTCAATAGGCATGCTTATGCTAGATGCTAATTTCATGCAAATATATGAATGGGTAGACCCCGGATCAATTAAAGAAACAACATTAGTGTCATGAAGAGAAAATATACCAGTAATTACATCGGGAGATAATGCCTCTTCACGAGCGTGAATTATGTAAGTCCTTGCAGGTGCTCTAGCCTTAGATCTTGCAGCCTGCTCTCGGGGTGTACCCTTACTACTTACCCCACTTCCCGGGTTCCTTTGTTGCTTTCCTCTATTAGTGCTTCCTGATCTTGCACTTTGAACCTTCTCTTTCTCAACCATTTCTGGACATTCTCTGATAAAGCGATTTTGGGAACCACATTTAAAACAAGCACTCTCATGTGCACGACACTCACCGGGGTGATGTCTACCGTATTGTGGGCATTCCGGTCTATTAGATCGAATATTCCCAACACTAGCGACTGAGGTGGTTTGAGCCTTATCCTCGCATACTGTTTACTCTTGCTTCTGCCTATAAACCTGGCTGAAGTAGTTGATCGGGTAGGAAAATATCTTGACTTCTTGGACGAGGACTGAAATGACTTACCCCACTGTCTCTTTGTTGAGTCACAAGACTCCATCTCAGCTTTTCTTTTTTATTTAACCAATTCTTCGACTTTGGAAGACCAGTTCACTAGCACAACAAATTCCTTCAACTCAAGGATGCCAATAAACAACTTAATGTCTTCATTTAGTCTGTCCTCAAATCTCTTACACATAATAGCCTTTGTGGATACACACTCTCGAGCGTATTTGCTGATCTTCACAAACTCACGCTCGTACTCAGTCACTATCATCTTACCTTGCTTCAATTCCAAGAATTCCTTCCTTTTCTGGTCGATGAACCTCTGACTAATATGCTTCTTCCTGAATTCTTCTTGGAAAAATTCCCACATGATCTTTTCCCTTGGTACAACCGACACAAGGGTGTTCCACCACTGATAAGCAGAATCTCTTAAGAAAGAGACTACACGCTTCATGCACTCTTCATGTGTGCACGATAACTCATCAAATACCCTGATGGTATTTTCAAGCCAGAACTCTACCCTTTCCGAATTATCATCTTTACTAGCCCAAAATTCCTCAGCTTCTTGCTTTCGAATTTTGTCTACCGGAGGCTTTTCTCTTCTAACCACTTCTACCATTTGAGGGGCTACAGGGGTAGGTTGAGGAATAGGCAGGGGTGGAGGGGGTGGTGCATTCGGTTCGTGCGAACGAACTCCGTATACCATGCATTCATCATGTGGAGAAAGGATTCCCTAGCCTCTTCTCCTCCTCTCTGACTTACAGTCGTGGGTCTATTCTAGTTCTCATTTTGCACCATCCCTTCAACTGGAGCCGGCGTATTACTTTCTACATCATCCGCCACAGCTCTTTCGGGATCCATTTACTATATGAAAACACAATTTAAATCGCTAGGAGTCATCACACTATCATTATATAAATACTCTTATGTATGGAATGTATAGCTAGACTCAAACGTACGCTATGTTAGACTGATAATCGACTAAATCGTAACTCTGATACTACTAAATGTAACACCCCTTACCCATGTCCGACGCCGTGACAGGGTGCGAGGCATTACCGTACTTAACCTTACTTGAACATGTATTATCGGGCTATAAAATTTTGTTCCGACTTAAAACTTTTCTTTCTTAATCATAACATGCATATTATGGGCCTACGAGGCCTTAAACACCCATCCGAATAATTTCGGAGTTAAACCAGAAACTTTTGCACTTTTTGAAAATTTTTGCCTAGACAGGGACCACACGTCCGTGTTATCCAAGGGACACGCCCGTGTGCCCCTAAGACATGCCCGTGTTCTCCACCCGTGGTTGACACTGACTTATTTCACATGGCTAAGCACACGTTTGTGTCTACAACATGTGTCATTCATACGGCCTAGAC
Organism: Gossypium rotundifolium; assembly: GCA_025506655.1. Lineage (NCBI taxonomy): Eukaryota > Viridiplantae > Streptophyta > Magnoliopsida > Malvales > Malvaceae > Gossypium > Gossypium rotundifolium. The sequence continues at coordinate 32,070,302 of CP106725.1, read as the reverse complement.
ACGCCCGTGTCATCTACCCGTGGAGCTCTCTATTTATGACGTCATCCTACCATAATAGCACATGGCCAGGGCACATTCCTGTGTGTTGACCCGTGTGACAAATCGTATTCTCGTAAATTAGTGCAGGGGACACACGGCCTCTTAACACACCCATGGGGCACACCCTAGACACACGCTCGTGTGTCTACCCATGTGGACAGTATGAGGCTACTTTCCAAGCCAATTGCCACCCTGAAACATCAACACACTTTTACCAACTCAAGCAATACATAACATAGTATTTATACACTATGCATAACCCTCGAAACATCACTTGTAGAATTTATAAAACTCATCATCAATAAGATATGGAACATAACAATATTAGCCAATTTCTTTGGCTATACACACAAAAAGAATGCATAATCCTAATAGCCAAGCCTTTAACTCACAATATGACATAACTCAAAATGATCAAACTCCTATAAATGCCAAACTCAAACTAAATCAACTTTGTAATACCAAAATAGTGGTAGATAGTGTGATCCGAGCTCCAACGTTCTTCGATCCCCGAGCTAGCTTGGCGATACTACATGAAAAAAGGAAAAATAGAAGTAAGCATAAAGCTTAGTAAGTTTGCATGAAACTTATATATTAACATCTTTACTCAATTAAATTCAATTCATCTTATGAAACAAGAATAATATAATCTCTAGTGCTTAAGCATACTTTCTCTTACCCTTCACATGTCATAATATGATTTCATAACTTGTATTTTTACTCATGGTACCTGTATCACTCAATCATATGGTTTAGCACTTTTTCTAATATGAACATAAACTCATCTCACTATCTTTCTTAACTTATTAAATCGCATTATCATCTTATGTAGCTTAACTTTTTATCCTATTTACTTATTTAGCTCTTTTGTGCCTTTATACACTTAGCTCCTTTGTTACCTCTTTTATTCTTAGCTTTTTTTCCCGTTGAATTACTCGGAATACCAAAGGATACTCAATCTCATCAAACACGTGTCTCGATGTGAATGCCATATCCCAAATATGGTCTTACGTGGGATCGCCTCTTAGACCAATGTCATATCCCATATATGGTCTTACACGGGCTTCCTTAGCTTGATGTTGATGCCATATGCCAGACATGGACTTACACGAGGCCTTCCTTAAATGGTATCGATACCATGCATCAGACATGGACTTACACGAGACCTTCCTTAAATGGTGTCGATGCCATGCGTCATACATGGACTTGCACGAGACCTTCCTTAAATGGTGTCGAGGCCATGTCCTAGACATGGTCTTACACGAGACCTTCCTTATTCGATGTTGATGCCATGTCCCAGACATAGTCTTACACAGGATCTACGTTCGGTGCCGATTCCATATCCCATACATGGTCTTACATGGGTCCTACATTCCTTGATACCGATGCCATGTCCCAGACATGGTCTTACATGGGCTTTCCTTGTCTCATGTTATGACATAGGTATCCTTGTTATTCTAAGACTTCAACCGGGACTTCCATTCACTTGTTCTCATTGATTTCCTTATTAAGGCATTATTAATCATCTTTATGAAAATAATGTACATTAAATAACATAGTAAGTAATTTAATGATAATACATGTGAAACCTTAAATTCATACAAACTTACCTCGGTACTCAAAATGCTTGTAAATGTTTGATTTAGTCCAACACTTTGTTCTTGCCTCGATTTCGATCTGGGCTTCGTCTTTCTTGATTTATAATAACAATTTAACTTGTTTAATACTTACATTGACTAAATTGACTCATATTTCATACTTTGGCAAAAATTACATTTTTGTTCCTAAACTTTATCATAATTACACTTTTTTCCCTAGGCTCGTAAAATGATTTTCATTAAACTTTAATGATTTTCATTAAACTTTCTTGCATTTTAAGCCTAGCTGAATCATATTATAAACTATAACAACATTCAATTTCCACTATTTCACTCATGTATGACCATTTCTACAACTTTTACAATTTGGTTCTTTTATACATTTTTATGAAAATCTATTAGAAAAATATGTTTATCATACATCAAACTTTCATATTCTTCCATAAAACATCAAAATACATGCATATCATATATGGGTAAATTTTTGAACTTAAACCCTAGCTTAAAATATAGCTAGAAATAGCTAAATCGAGCTATGAGTATCTCAAAAATACAAAGAACATTAAAAACGTGGCTAGGATACACTTACTATCAAGCTTGAAAGTTGAAGAAACCCTAGCTATGTCTTCTTTGTGATTTTCAGCCAAGGGGGAGGAAGATGGACACCATTTTTGACTTATTTTCCCTTTTAATTCTTTTATTAACCAAATGACAAAAATGCCCTTAATGATCATTTCTTGAGATTTTTCCTTCCTATGTCTATTTTTTTCCATCTTAACATATAATGGTCTAATTGCTAAATAAGGACCTCTAGTAATTTTTATAATTCTATTTCATACTTAAATCTTCTAGAATCTCATATTTTCTAATCCTTGCAATTTAGTCCTAATGGACAATTTATTCACTAATTCATAAAATTCCTTCATGAAATTTTCATACAATCATGCAAATACCTCATAAGCCTTATAAAATCATTTAAACACATATTTCTTCTTCGAATTTGTGGTCTCGCACCACTATTATGACTAGGCCCTAAGTTGGACTGTTACACTGACCTCATTGTTTTGTCTTAACCCCATCATTCCTAGGACTGACATTCTGAGTGGGCTCCAGGTCTGTTGGACACTTGTTTTCCCCTGGGCTGCCTAGAGTGCACGAATTCCCCTTTGTTCCTGGGGAGTGACAATCTACATGGGCTTCAGGCCTGCTAGACATGTTTTTCACCCTGGGTTGCCTGCAAAGCACATAGTCTCTTTTTTGTGAGCTCCTTAGGAATATGTGGACTGAGACCGCGACTTTCCCTTGGTTCGTGCGAGCTAGATCATCGAGCTCGCTTTGTGAGTTAGGTCTGCGAACTCTTTTTGCTATGTTCGCCTCACGCTTAAACGTCTGGCAAGACCTATTTGAGTTACAAGTAAGTGACCCAGATCTTAACTGGAATTCGAGTCGGTGATTCCTAACGTATAACAATCTAGTCCCCCTAGTGGGCCTAAGGAATACTACAAGGTGGTTATAACATAAGTTATTTGTGATAAAATTGTTTTGCTTGTGATTGAATTGCTGTGGTGTTATTCGTGGAGTAATAGGACTTAGTCATGGATCTTGAGTAGGCTCAGAATGGTAGGAAAATTCATTTGTAAGCTTTAAAGATAGGGAGCCTTAGTAGGTAGGGGTTACAAGTTTAAATGAGGGAATATTTGACACTAATAAGGCCTTGGAAAAGTGGCAAGGAGATGCCACTTAAAATCTTGGAATTGACGCCACAAGGGGAGCAAGGGAGCCTATGTTCGAGTCATGAAATTCTCCTTTTGCTCTTTATTTTGGACAACAAGAGAGATAGAAAGTGCTCAATTTAAACTTGAGGATAATAAGGATATTATTAGGACTTAATTAGATTTTATGTGAATAATCTTTAATAGTTGGCGGAGAGAAAATATAGGCTTTTGACTAATTCAAATTTGTTTGAATTAGTGGCCAAGAGTGATTCAAGGAAGTGGTAGAATTTTGAACTCCTTGTTCAAGGGAGTGGACGACAAGGAGACTAGGTGAAGGGGGTGCGAATTTTCTTAAGGCACCTATTCATCTTTATTTTTCTTTTCCCTTTGCAATAGCCGAATGTCCCTACTCTCTCATCTTTCATCTCTTTTCCTCTAATTCTTCTTTTCTAGAAGATACCAAATCACCATTGTTATTTCTTCTTTTCTTCTTTGTGCCTAAAACCAAACTCTATCTACTCTTCTTTGCTTGAAAGCCCATCTTCTTCATCATTATTTCTTTCTCTCTAGCGAATCTACTCCCTACCTTTGTGCCAAAATTTCCTTTCTTCTATTTAGATCCATTTGGTAGAATATCGAAAGGCATAGGTGCTTTCGGATTTCTTTGTCCAATCGATTGTGAAGGTAAGTAATAGCAAAACTCTCCTTTCTTCTTTCTCTCATCAACTTGGATGAATGGGAAAAGCCAAAATATATTGGTGGCTAATCGGTGTTGAAACCGATTTTATCTAGGTACTCGGATTTTTGAAGTATTCATCAAGCCTTCATTCATTAGCAATCAGTCTTGGTAAGTGGTGGTAAGGATCTATTTTATAAACCATTTAGTTGGTATTTGAAAGCCGAAGGCTATTGTTGTGGCTACTAATGATTGCCGATTGTAGGAAAGTGAAGCGATTTGCGTATCGTGAGGTGGTTAGTGTTCAAGAGGCGTTTAGGTGAGGTTTTGGGTTCTTCGATTAACCCTTTGGATTTATTGGGTTTGGTAGATGGTCTATGGCACTAATCTCATGTTTGGCGAATATAGGAGCAAGGATATCTTGTGTGGCGATTGTCTCTTTGGGATTTAGGGCTATCGTGGGTAACAGGTGTGTACATACACACTTTATAACTAACAACTGTGCTAAATACATTATGTATGCTAAACTGGATTGATGTAGATTTGGACCTAATACCATGAAGGTATAAGCAATGATTCAGGTAAGTCCTTATCGATTTGAGATAACTATATGATGCATGATTGATGCAAAGCATATTTGGTATATGTGGCATATAAAGTTATGGTTATTGATAAATCCAGTGTATGTTGCTAAATAAACATGATGGCATGATTTACATTAAATGCATATCATTGATTGATGGGGGTTAAATGAGTGGAGGGGAAGTGATATCCGTGTCTCACGGACACCGGTGGTTTGGTACCACATTTCGTGACTAAGGTCACCAGAGGTTTGGCACCTCATAGCGTCTTATCCCAGTGGCTTAGCACCACAGTGGGTTGGCCCCACAGTTGATATTATGGGATCGTCGCCAGTGATTTGGTATCACACGTGGGTTGGCCCTACAACTTGTTATATGTGACTTCGGGTCACCAGTGGTTTGGCACCACCAGTGGTTTGGCACCACAATATTGATGGATATCGTGTCTTTGAGTCACCTTTGGTTTGGCACCACAATATTGATGGATATCGTGACTTTGAGTCACCAGTGGTTTGGCACCACCAGTGGTTTGGTACCACACGGGGTAGAGAAAGGTGTTTTGGATGGCTAGGTTGGGTGCATGTTAAACTTAGTGCATGTTAACTTAGTTATAATTTGTGTATGATGTTGCATTAAACCGGGGGAAGGGTTACACATTGAGTCTTGGTGACTCACCTTCTCCTTTAACTTTTTCAGGTGACTCGTAGATCGCGGATGAGGAGCCGGATGGACTCAAGGTGGCCATGCAGTGAAAATGTGGATTAAATGAATTTTGAGCTATTTTTATTTTATTGTCGGTTTTATTTGTTCAAGTTGTAATAAGGCCTCCTAAGATTTTACTTTGATTATTTTACATGTTTTGGATAATTTGTTTAAACTACTTAGTGACTTTAAAATGGATACACACGTTTTCTTAAAGTCAAACGTAAATGTTTTATTGTGCCATCGGGTACATTTGAAATCGGTAACAACGACTTAATAGATCTTTAACAAAACTAAGTGTGGTTTTCTTCATACACCTCAATGGTTTTAAAACAAGGCGGTATCTTTTACTTTAAATTAAATCGGATAAAGGATTTTTCAAAATGTTTTCTCTAAACATACCAAATTCGATCGTAATGTTTGGGCGAGTTTGGGGTGTTACAAAATTAATATCGAGCCAGTTCAAAGCTCGGTGTGGGGGCCCAAGGCCCAAAATGTTTTATGAGGCCTTTGTGAAATATTTTTGGTTGTGGAACGACAAGGCACCGAGTCTCCAGCACCAATCGCCTGTAAGTACTTCTAACTTTGTATGAATTATTATCTGAGAAGGGTAGGTATGGAGCGTAGATAATATGATAGGTGTTTGAACCATAGGACTAGTTTACCCCAACAAAATACATAAGACTTTAAATGCCTAATTAAATAAACCTATGCTTAAGTCGTAGAGTTAGGGTGTGGTAACCCACATGCATGTCTAGGATTGGATCCGGAAGAGCTTGGTACTTAAGGTCCTCGTGACTCACCTCCTCTTGAGAATCCTACTTGGTGCGTAGCCGGTTCACCCAACCAAGAGGACTCGGTCATAAATTAAACACAATAAATAAAACCCAAAGGGATTAGCCATGTTTTATGAAAACTTTAAGTTTTAAAAATCATTACAATACTCCTTTAAATAGTAACAAAATTTATTTCGGAAAATTTTCAAAATATTTTCAATTTACCAAAATTACGAAAATGCCCTTGGTTTCTAAAATTACCGTACTACCTCGATTTCAATAAAATTCTCTTACATTGCAAAAGTATCCAAAATTCTGTATTTCAAAATAATACCCTGACTTTGGAAATTTACAAAATTACCCATGATTGATAAAATTACCAAAATACCCCTGGATTCCAAAATTCTACCGTACCTTTAATTTGACAAATTTTCAGAAATACCCTTCAGTTTTAGAAATTTAAAATTTCAAAGCGTCCTGATTTATTAAAGTTTTAAAATTTCTCTGGTTATTACGAAAATACCCCTATAGAAAAATGACGAAAATACCCCTGGGATAGAAACGGACAGAAATGCCCGAAAGAGTGAGTGTGTATGAAAGGTATTAGGGAATGGATGTGCTTTCCTGTGTGAACTAGGATAGAGGACTTAAAACTTTGATTGATCGAAAGAATCTCTATTAAACTCTCTTCATAAAATTTCTTCGCGGATAACCAAGTGAAACAAGTACTAATCCATAAAAATTTCTTAATCAGATTAAAGCGCAATAGTTAGAATGAGCTCTAGAGGATGTGGCCATCGTGGACGCGGTAGGGGCAGGATGACCGTGTCAGAACCCATTAGGTCGGGTCAGGGATCTGAGAATGAGGTACCACCGTCACCACCACCCCCAACTTTTGGAGTTGAGGAGCAGGATCAGACGGGAGGTGAGGCAGTATCGTAAGCTGTGTTGCGAATCCTTGAGATGGTGGCTGGGGCAAGTGAAGGTATGGGAGCTCAAAAATCTGTACCCGAGCGACTCCTATCCAACGGGGCTGAGGTATTTCGGGGTGTATCGGGAGTGGCACCCAGTGCGACAGAATATTGGTTAGAATCGACTGAGAGGATCATGGATGATCTCGATTTGACAAGTGAGGAGAAGCTGAAAGGAGCGGTGTCGCTTCTAAAGGATGAGTCATATCAGTGGTGGCTCACGGTTCGGGATGGTGCCACGGCAGATGACCTTACTTGGGAGTATTTCAAAGCTACTTATCAGAAGAAGTATGTGGGCAACATGACTACATTGATCTGCAGAGGAAAGCTTTTCGGGGTTGGTACAAGGAAATAAGTCATGTCAGTATGAAGTAGAATTCTTGAAATTTGAGCCGCTATGCTCGGGGAATTGTGTCAACGAGCATGATCGTTGTGTCGGCTTTGAAGACGGACTTAGGGATGATTTAAGGTTCTTGATTGCTCCACAATGAGGAGCGTGAGTTTTCTGTCTTAGTGGAAAAGGCTAAAGTAGCCAAGGGGTCAAGGAGTCCGTGAGATGAACTACGATAGGAACAAGCAGAAAAGAGGATTTGGGTCGTCTGGATCGGGTAATAATGCACAGAAGAGGGCTAGGCAGAGTGGGCCGAATCAGGCAGGAAGGCCCATGGCTACTAATCGAGACCATTCGGTCAATCACCGAGGAAATCACATTAGGGAGGATGTTGGACTAGTGAAAGAGGATGCTTTGAATGTGGATCATTGGATCATCGTGTAAGGGATTGTCCTCGAAAGTTAGCTAAGAACCAGCTAGAGGGTCAGAACCGTGCTCAGGCTAGAAATGTAGGACCACCACAGAGGGGTCGTGGTAATGGTAGAGGAGGCAATGGTTCTAGTCGAGGTCACGAAATTTCAGGCAGAGGTGCAAGCAACACAGAGGCAAGGCAGCCTGGTTTACTCTATCTGACAAGGCGTCGAGAGGAGGGTGGCCTTGCGGACGTCATAACCGGTACGTTCCTAATTTTTGGTCTTCCATATGTTGCATTAATTGATGTGGGTTCGGCGCATTCATACGTTGCTAGTAGCGTGGTAGAGACTATGAATCTAGACTTTGAGACTACTTCTAGGGAGATGACAGTAATTAGCCCTCTAGGTTAC